>JBBPTV010001005.1:0-12912 GCA_038094275.1 Tubosaeta brunneosetosa | reverse complement strand
CTTCATCACCGAGACATCTGCCAACACCCTGACCACCCAATAGCCTGCCTACTCTCCTTACCAACACGCTCATTTCGACGAATCCCCACAGCCCCCAGCTGTCCACGATCACTCGTACATATTCCATTCCGCCCAACAGTACACCAGTAGCTCGGGTCGTTCCCAAGTCCAGAACCATCGTTCAAGCATCGCACGCGCAAGCGACAATTTTCTCGCGCAAGCCTCTTCCATTTTTAGCGACGACCCACCCAGACGCTCGAGCACGTTGGATTATCGGTCGTCCGTACCACGTCAAAGTCCCCAGCGTGACTCTCGTACACCATCGAGGAAGCGTTCCAGGGATTCATTAGACGAAGGCGGTTACCACGTTAAGGTTAGTTCATCGGCGCCAATCTTAAGTTACACAATTTTGACATCCCGACGTCTAAATCTTAGGGGAAAGATGATGACGCCCATCCTTCTTTGCCTGCGCCCAATGACGCTTGCCGTTTACCCCAGCCGCAAGTGATGGTCCCCCAAGGGTTGCCCCCATCCTCTGTCCGGATCCCTCATTTTGATGCGCCTGGATCCTCGAGGGCTGAATCCCACGCGCGTGGACTTGAATCACGCATGCGTCAAGAGGAACGTTGTACAAACCCATTGCCGAAATACACCAGCAACAAAAGGGTCCATCGTGCGAGCGAGGAGCTTGTTCGGCAAGAAAACACTATTCTGTCGATGCCGCCAACGTGGCCAATCCCTGACGATCAGGTTGTGAAAGGGACGAAGAAGCCAGAACAGAAGAAGCAAGCGTTGGCATGTCTCTTTTGCCGTGAGAGGAAGATCGCATGTGGACGACCCACTGCCCACAACCCTGATCAGACGTGCAAGTGAGAGCATCCGTGTATCACCTGGGAATTCGAACGCTAACGTTAGCGTTAGTCAATGTGCACGCCGTCGGATAAAGTGTGAGTATCCCACTGAATCCCGCCGTGGCCAGCACAAGCGCCGCCGTAAGCCAGTGGAAGGCGAGTCTGCCGGTCAATCCGCCCTCCATTCCAATTCGACGTCGAGCGTGGGATCGACGGCGACGACTGCTCCTTCATCCACCGCATTAATGACTACCACTGCATCTGCATGACATCCGAGAAGGATATCTGCATCGACCTTCACGCGCAACCTTATTATCTTGCAAGCGTAATAGTGCATTCCGCATGTCACCAACTCGCAAAAACTGGAAAGCTGGTCTATATTCCGTTCACCTATTAAGCTATTTTAATTTCCGACCTTTTTTTTTGGCATGCCCTTTCTATGACACTGAGCACCGATATTGTGCATAGATGGCATTTTACTTATGGCTTCAAGTATATCAATTATGCCAATCAATGGGTCGGGTACACGATTAGAGTAGATGCTTTGTTTATAGTTCACGTTATGCGTTGGACTGGGGTAAATTTAAGGTTTTCATACTTACATGATGGTTATCAGGCCGTGTTGGGCAACCGCAGTCAGTGGGTCGGGTGGTTCATTTCGAGTATGCTTCGTCCGATAAATGCCTCCGTGACACAGCAGGTCGATGACATCCACACAAGAGAAAACTTGCTACGTTCGGCGCCGAGGGAGCAGGGTCAAGGATCGAGTCGGTGCTTGGCCAACATTCCACGGGACTTGGTGTGGCTCCGAACCGCGATCGAAATGGATCCGTGGAACTCGACCGTACGATCGGCCTTCCATGATGGAACTTGGAGAGGCGATGCGCGTTCCCTCGCACGGTCCTCGATGCTAGTGACCAGGTGGATACATCCGTCCCATGTGCATGAGGCACAGAGCTTTTTTTCAGACTCGCATGCACATGTTCACCACGGGGCACTGGGGAGGTACACAGTGCCGCGGCGACCAGATGGCGGCAGTACGGGAGAAATACGGTAGCACTGGGCTCGAACTTGCGGGGTGCTATGAGATCAGAGAGAAGCATCGCTGAGCCACGATAAGATCGATCGCTTTGGAACGTCCTGACTGTTATCATAGCCGCCGCAGTGGACGCGTCTCCATGGCAGAAACGAGGCGTTTAGTTTAAGTTCCACTAACAGAACATGTGTCACAACCTTATCAATGATGCTATCAAGCCATGCCACAACTACATTGACGCGTTTACCACAGGAAAATAGGGAATTTGTAAAACACTGGATGTCAAATACTTGTATTGGGCGACGGGCTAGACACACAGCAAGTCGTTCCTAGACTAAATTTGAGTTGTGGCAGCTTTCCATCCAGTATAACCAGCCCATGTTTGGACTGTGTGGAAGCGCAGGAAAGTTTCCTTCTCCACCTGTGTAAATGCCTCAAATACCTGCCTGTGTATCACCCTTCCCCAGGAACTGTTCATCAAAAAGATAAGTAGGACATGATAGAGTCGCGGTATATAGGTCAAGTCACCGAAGCACCGAAAGACTAGTCGGCACAATTGTAGGATCCAGTGACAGAAAAGAAAAATAAAATAAAAGCTCGAGTCCACACGTGTTTCGAAAGCCATAGGTGTCGTATCCACATCTTTCAACGCCCATTGATGGTGGCGCCAGAGTCTCTCCGAAGGTTTGGGGGACTTGGAGGTGCATGTTGCGTCGGAGGCGTGGAGTTGGGGTGTTCAGGAATTTTCTCTATTTCTTTCTTGGCGGCTTGCCACGCCTCAAGGTTCTGGACGCCATGTCTGAGATTGCAGTAGCTATCCGAAGGCCACAGGGTCCTACCTTCTTACACCAGTCTCTATGGCTTCTGGCCATATTGATTGTCATCTCCCTGAGGTCCGCAACCTTTTGACGTTGGAAACGATCGAGATCCGCTTGAATTGTCGAACTCGAGTACTTCAGGTCCTGCGCCGTCAAATGAAGCGCGTCCTCCAGCTTCGGGCCACGGTAACGCCGTTAGAATGACACCGCAGGCCAACGATGAAGCTCACTTGCGAGATAGTTTCACGGGTCTTGCCGATACCGTTACGCCTTGCTGTTTCGGGGTCAACATCCATCATGCCATGCAACGTATAGCTGAGTGCGTTCAAGAGACCCATCCCAGGAGCACGTCTCTTATAAGGGCTTGGACCTGGGTGGGGCGGGATGTATACCGACGCGGAGTCCTCGGCATTTTCGCTCAATTGTCCCTCTGATGGTGATTTGGACGGGCCATTGGCACGACCGCGCGAAAGAGCCTCTTCAAGCCTCTTTGCTTCCCTTTCGCTCTTCTCATACTCCTCCAACAATTCACGCTTGCTCTCTAAAGTGTCTTGCGTCATCTCATACTGTACATGTTTCTGGTGACGATATGCAAGAAGTTTTTTGATGATAGTGGCGAATTGCGTGTATTCATGCAGGGGTTCAGAGAAGTTCTGTTCGAGCTCGTGAAGCTTCGATGGCAGCGGTGAATAAAAAGGCGTGAGATATGAGAAAAGGATGAAATCCACACACCAATCTTGTTGTCGACATGTATGATGCGTCGACGGCCTGGCCAGTCTTCTCCATGGCAGTGGCAAGGGCGCCGCTTTCATTAAGACTAAAGCCGTTCAAGGCAGCCCCAAGCTCCGAATAGTCCTGCGCAGTCTCTGCGTCGTGAACGGGGAAATTACCGAGTGGACTTTGAAGGGTTATAGAAGGACGTCATACCTGACCATCTCTTCAGTGACCGACGGGTGACTTTTTCCATCGGGCCACTGAGGTGGTTTGCAAACTTGTTCGTAAACACTTCTGAATCAATGAAGCGTTGATCCGGGTTTCGCAGGGGATGTGTTGCAGTCGGGCTGGGAAGTACTGCATAAGCAGAGGATACTTGCGGATCCGTAGGGTTATGTGAAGGTGCTTTGAGGATATTCTTTGGGAGCATTGACAACGGAGGGGAGTTGAGAACTTCGGTCTGGAACATGGTCAAAGATCGTCCGGCACAAAGGGAGCACTGAGCTCACCCATGAAACTTCACCCTCCAAAAATCGATGGAATACGTGCTCGTTGGACAGTATAGGGTGGCGGGCGATGCGGTTTAGGAACGTCTGCAACATGCGCTTGCGTCGAGCAATCATCACTGCATCCTCCTTTGCCTTTGCCTGTTTCGTGGCATAGTCTCCGATGGTTTGTTTAGAGGGGATTGGAGGGATGATAAGAGTTGGATACAACTTCACGAGGTTGAGTCTTAAAGACTCAAATTCTGAATAACGATGCTTGGCCTCTGCGGTCTGTTACATACGGGTCGACGTCAGGTGCTCGATCGGCAGTGCATTGACCGGTACTCACACCGGCATGAATCACATATGTGATGTAGGGTGTATTGGAGTGAAGGGTCGTCTTTTGGGCATCGGTTATCTTATCGCGTACGTTCGTCGGGGTGCGGTAACGGAAAACAAATGCTGTAAACACACACCAGAATCTCCGCGTCCTCGCCCGAGTGCAGCCACCTGTCTCTGTAGCAACAAAAGTCGCTTTTGAAACTTTGCTGAGGTTGCCGTTGAGGTGTAGGGGAGGAGAGCGGTTTACTTGGAGACAATAAACGGGCCGAGTTTGGTGGTGGAGAGGATGGTGCGGATATGTTCACCTTGGATGTTGAGGAAGTTTCGGAAGGGACACGTTCGATATCGTTCTCAAAAGGGCTGTCGTCTTCGAATATGTCCATCTGTGACTATACCACAGTACAAGCGTCAGCGAACGTTAAAGCTGGTAGTCGCGTCTAGTGTTGTGTCTGTACAACGTCGTGGTCGTAGTGCTCATCGGCCAACTAGCGCTGCGTACAGCGTATTTCCATATTTGGTACCAGTACAATACTGGTCACCCAAAGACGCGGAAATCACCCAGCTCAACTTCCCCCTCTGCCATTTCCACATCCTCCACCGCGTTCTCAAAGCCTTTTCCCAATAGCGATGCAAACAACTCGTCAATCTGCTCCTCATGCCAGCTCCCCTCCATCGGCACAGGTACCATGAAATTCTGTATCTTCTCATGAACCTCATGCCTGACAACCGTGTCAGTCAGGAAACGACTCCAACACCCGTTACCGACCGAAGTTTCCGTCCCTTGCTGGCCTTGGTATCCACCTTCTTCTTCGCCCTCTTCTCCTTTTGTATCGTCACCCAATGATCATTTCCACCCGCTCCGTTCCCTCTCGAGTCAATAATGTCGCGCAGGAGTTGATGGTAGAAATCAGTGTCGTCGAACACCTCGGTGTCTTCTCTTTCTCCGGTCCCCTCTTCATTCGTTGTGCTGATTCCTAGTCTGCTGCCTTTACCGCGGTAAATCCTCGTGTGTGCAAGCACCTTGCCATGACCAGCGAGTGTCTCGTCGATCAACTGCGGCGCCGATTTAATATGTTGAGTCGTTCGTGAGAATGCATTGCGGTTGGATGGAAGGAGAACCGACGGTGCAACCGCTTGAATTTTGGACGACCATTTGTTCAGCGTCTGAACAAGGTGGGAGTGGTAACTAGTGCGAGTGAGATTTTTTTCTTTCCAGTAACGACGTGGGTACGAACGTGCATTCGAGTTTCGTTACCGTATGGCTATCTTGCAAGAATTGTTCCTCGTAGGCAGCTACAGAACAGTCAGTCTCGGCGTTTCTCTGGCGCTTACGGGGAGGAAGTTGGATAGATTCGTTTACTGAGAGGAGGCGCTATATTTGGATTTAGCAGAGAACATATCTATAGTCAGTATCACACCTCTTGGAAATCAAGTATCTCATTTGATAGTAATCGTGCTTCCTCTAGCATTCTCACGAGGGGAGCCCGCACGCGGTGATCAGCGGCATCCTGTGGGGGTTGTTTGCTCGTGGGATAAAGAAACAGATGACCACTTGCAGATGGAAGGCAGTTTCCAGCTGTAACTGATTTTTGTAGGCGAATGCGGGCATCAAGAAGTGAATCCCAGAGAGCCTGGGCGCAAGATATAAATCAAAGACAACGTTCCAGAGTGAATGGACTTGCAATCTGCCTCGAAATGGCTTTGCCCTTTTTGCGGTCTTCCTCACGAACTTTACGGAGACTCAACAAGATGCCATTGTGCTTGGGGGGACCCTCTGTTGACGCGTATGTGGTGCGTGTGACCACCTCATGCTTGATCCCATTCTCACGGTCAGAATGGTGCGCTTCTCGTTCGTTGCCTGATTCCTCATCTTCATTGGCAGAATCAGCCTCACTGTCCTCTGAGTCGTCGAGCGTTCGTGTTCTCGAAGTTTTTTCGCCGTGATATTTCGGATCTGAGAGACTCTCATGGAGTTTACGCAAGGACGAGGGACTGATCGCGAGGTTCAGCTCATGATCCACGTGCAGGTGCCACATAGACGTACCCTACGTCAAAGTAATGTGCGCGTGCGGCACTGTTATCTGGTATGATATCGATATCTGGATCTGGATTGGTACCCGTGACCTCGACGTCCTCGGGGTCAAAGTCTGCATGGGGTTAGCAGAAGACGCAAGTGTGGTCGTTCTACTTGCCAAGTGGAGCAACGTCCTCGAGCTGAGCGATCTGCTGGGCAAGCGACAAGCCTGGAAGAGGTGGAATGATGGGCTTACCACGGCAACTGAGGATGAAACTCACGCTGCATTCTTTGGTGGATGATGGGGAGCGGAGCCCTGGCTGGGTTTACATAATTTTTACTGCATGTGCGAAAGATTTCTTCTTTCCTCGACCATCACCGTCCCAGCGACACACGACCAAGTGGCCCGTAGCCACAAACTAAAAACTAGACTTTTTCAATCTGGATTTGACACCAGCTCCATGTTTCTTCTCATCAAAAAATGCCCAGAAATCGTGTTACAGGTATGCGCGTTTTTTTTGTGCCAGCTTGATTTGGAACTCTGGTTCTTCCTCTCCAACGCCATCAGGATTTTTATCTGTCACGCGACAGTCACTGATTTTTTTTACATGTAATATGATCCTGTCATCGTTTCCCCTCCTTCGCTTCTGTGATTCGCCTCAAGGGCATTCATAAATCCTCTGATGTTCTCATACGTACGCTCGCGTACTCACTCTGCACCCTCTTAGATTACTCAAAAAATCCCCCTTCAGCCATGCCTCGTTCCTCCAATCGTACCGTCGCCGTCGCCGTAAATCCCCTCTCGGCAGACGACGACGAAGACAACGACATATGTCCCGTATGCGATGGCGATTGCACCTGCAACAACAGACCTCCCCTTACCGTAAGCCACGGAAATGCGCGCTTTGTAACTACAACGACCGCATCAATGCGTTCCTCCGCGCGCGCTCCCATAGCACAGCCTCTGAAAATCAAACTCACCGTTCCACCCAGTATTCACAACAAGGCGCGCTCGCTGGGATCTACCCAGAAGAAGTCTCGCGTGGAAGGACCATCCAGCGGGGTTACTGGAAGCAACCCCGCATCATCTCGTCCCTCTTCCACCGCTGGCCATGGTCAACGCAGCTCATCGGACGCCGTAGGACCCAAACGCAAGGGTCGTCTTTCCAAGCCCGCCGCGATGTCACGCGACGGCACCCCAAACACTACCTCAGACTTGCGGATCTTTGGCAACGAGGCCAACACGTTGCCACAATCACAATCTCATTTATCATCGCATGCGCATGCCCGCAAAGCTATCGCATCACAGGCTACACGCTTACAAGCCAGAAGCTCAAAGTCAAAATTAGCTGCCTCGAGGCAAGCTCCAAAATTCCAGGCCAAAGGCACGATCGCAAAGAGATCAGCCTCTTCAAAGAAAAGGGACTCTGCCGATTCTGACATCCATCCATGCGACGATGGGCCGTCTGGACGTTTCCCTACCTTTATTTCGGCTGACGGGCTGACATCGGAGGCTTCCGACTCATCCGATTCTGACTCTGACTCCGATGCATCGGGATTCGGTTCCGATCTCTCACTTGCGGTAGAGGAAGAAATTTACATTGTCGCGGAGCAAAGGCGACACGACAAGGCCCGTGTTCGTCGCGAGTTGTTGGGCGATGACGTCCCAAAGCACAAAGATCTGAATAATAGTTGGGTTATCCGTCCCCGGAAGAAGAGCGTGGGACTTAGTGATGTGGACATGGAGGGTGACTCCGATGAAGTAACGGAGGAAGACGACGACGACGACGAAATGGGGGAGGACGAGGAAGACGAAGAGGCAGATGATCAGGCTTCACGGGTGTATACGGGCCTCGCGACCGGGTGGTCGGATGACGAAGAATCCAGTTTCGACGCAGACCTATTCTTTGCCAATCTCACGGACGCGTCGTCAGACGACAGCTCTTCTGAAACTGATGGCAGCCACCTTGACGATTCTGCTACCGACCCTTTGGCCAATAGCGTCACCAGCTTGCGGAGCGCAGACTTTGAAGTCACGGAGGCGTGGGACGGGCAACTTGTTTTCACGAATGGCTCAAACGACGGTCATGGAGTTCTCGATCTCGCTTTTGAGGCCAACGCTGCTCAGTTGCTTGCATCGGATAGCGCCTCAATCAGCCACGGTAGTGACGTCGAAATGCGCACCAGCGATGGCGCAGATGAATTCGATGACGGTGACTCAGAGTTTGTCGAAAGTGATGGCGAGACTACAGAGGAGGAGCTTGTTGATGAACAGGGACTCCCCACTTCTCGTGCAATGAAACTTTTTCAGTGGCCGACTAGCATCTCTTCGATCAACCCCATGTCAACAGTCAGTCCAAATGTCTCGCCTGCACTGTTCTCTAGGCGCCACCCGTCATCGACCGTGTTGGAATCACCCCGTCCCGCTGACATTCTGGCTGGCAAAGTTATCTGGGAAGAGAGGGACCAACCACATTCCGATAGTGCGGAGGGCAGCGCTGGGGAAAGCCCTTGCTCTATCGAGAGAGTCTGTGTGCCTATCATGGGCGAGTTCTATCTGGAAGGCAATGCGTCTCGAGAAACCGCCGTCCTTACCGGCGTGAACAAGGACGTGCCGTCACCGTACCCTTGCCGCAGGCGGAGAAGGTTCTCTAGCAGTGCCGGAAGCTTCAGCAGCGTACGTTTCTCATGCGTTAGAGTCACGCCCGTCGATCTTACACAAAGTAAATTCCTTAGATGGATCTCCGCGGTCGTACGGCGAGACTGTCGATCTATTCTTCCTTGCCCCCGCCTTCCGATGAGCCGTTATCCGAAACTCCGCCTAACATTAGTCTTGGTGAACCAATCAAGCTAGATGACGTCCTCGACTCTACGCTCCTCGACTCGGAACCCGAGACGCAGACGCAGACCATCCCTGATAGTGAGGGCGAGCAAACGCTCGCTCGGAGTCTGAGTCGCTGGGATCGCGTTCCTGTTGGTGCTTTCCGTCTTACAAGGGAATCCGTGTCAACGTCCGATGCTCCTACCTCGCCAGGCTGGACCTCTGAACCGGCCAAGTCCTCTGTCCCTGAAGCACGCTCTTACGGAAATGTACTCCAAAATAGTCCCCTTCACACTATGCTCTGGAGTGACAAGAGCCTTGCCAAGCAAAACCCACGCAAACGGAGAGGAGCAAATATATCGCCCATGTTGCTCCCTGTCCGCGACGGCGACCGCACACCCACACATGTTCCGTATCATTATGATTTCCACTCAAACCACCGTCAACAACAGCAGCACCATACACCTTTTAAAACCCGAAAAGAGTCTCGCAGGGAAATGAAGATGCTCAAGCACAAGACTCACGCACCAGCCTACCAACACTACGACCACCACCAGCGACACCACCGTCGAAACCACCACCCCAACATGAAATCCCGAGGCAATGCATCAGTGCAACGCACGTTTTTTAGCTCACCTACTTCTGCTCCTGCATTGAGCATCTGAGATCTGTTCTTTTGTTGTAATTTTTGTCGCCGCTCATTCCATGCTCACGACTTGATTCCATATCTCTACCCTTGCATCTCTACTGCCGTCCGTATTCCTTTGTATTCTCTGGGTATCGTGTATATCTGTGCATGCGTAAAACGTTTATGATTCTCTCTTTGACCTGCACCAGGGGTCATTGTACAGATTTTACAAGTGCAACCCCGTTTTATTACCTTGTGTATTGTTGGCAGTGTATGTTGATCGTACTTTAGGAATTTGGCCCGATCTTGTACGCTGCGCCTGGAAATATAATTTGTTATCCGAACCGTAAATACATAATTTACCCTGGACCTTAATGATAAGTTAATCATTAACTGTCTCAGATCTGAAAATGCATACTGAAATTAAATGCCACTAGCTTCCATGAATCAAGCAACTTGTCCCAGTGAATACTGATATCCGTTCATATTCGATGCAGCTTCCAAGCTCATGAGAGATGATGACTTCCTGGTAATGCACTTCAATGCCTTCATCCACAAACCATCTCTGATCCTGGCCTAGCGCAATGGATCTTGAGTTTTTCTTGACGTATCAGCAAGTATGATCCAATCATGAGAAAGAGAAGGAGCAAGTTCATTCTCACCTGTGGGTTCTTTTGAAGGTCAAGGATGCAATCGAGACCATGGTCACTAGCCTCACTACACCCCCTTCAGAACCTATTCTGCTGGAGGCAGTGTACTTCCTGATGACTTCCAGTCTTACTCTTTCGGTCCGGCGCAGGCATTACAAAACATTCTCGATGCGTTGGCAGTAAATAAAGGTGAGCTAGTAGGAGAATGGTTGGGGGCGTTGCTTTTCATCATCGCACGCGACGCGCCTGTGGGGCCCGCGAATGGGTACGGTCGACCTCCTTGCAATCGTCGATGATGTTTTCTCCTCACATTGCTATCAACTCTTTCCTGCCATCTTCCGCTCCTCTCCGATGGCTCTATTATGGACACCGAAACTTCATCGGGCTGCTGCTTCTCACGAAACACTGAAACCTGACGGGAAACACCCGGCTGAGGTGATCAAAGATGTATGTACACTACAAAATCGCAGGAACAGAAGATTATTCATTTTATGCGCCTCATGACTCGTGGCGCTGCGCCCCTATGCGCTTCTGGCCAGGCCGGGGTGGACGGCATCGTTCCCTTTTTACTCAAAGGCGAGGAAATCGGGCAAGACAATATTGGCATCATCATGTTTCAAGTCAAGAGCGATAAGAGTTATACCAGCACTCAGAACCGAACCTCCACAGCATGAACCCGAGAACGATGTTTGACTTGGCCGGCTTGCCTGTTATCCGAATTTTCTTCTCTCTCCAAACCGCAATTCATCCCGTTCTCAGAAGCGCCCTACATGAACTGCCTGGCGACGCAGCAGAGAGTTACACGACGCAATATGACTTTTGAGCCCCTGGATTTTCTTCGCAGCGCGGCTGAGCGAGAAAAAGATCACCGGGCAGGGTCTTCTGCGGGTATCCAGACGACGGGAGAATATGGTGTATCGAAGTGACAACGACTCCGCATACATCACAGGAATGGGAAAATTATTGGAACGGATTGCGAGTAATACAACCCATTATAATCCATTCTGAAGCGAAATTTTGTTCGTTAGAATCCATTATATTCCCATATAATTCCTTGTAACGCTAAGCCCGCACCAGTGATGACTAGTGATAAAGCCGGGCATTGCTGCTGCGCCGAAGCACGGGGGAATATGGTGAAAAGCTCCTGCCGAGCAGTGTCATGTTTTCGCTCTCTCGTTTATGCTACGTATCTGTGGCATTTAGTATATAGTCCCTTCCGAATTTTGTTTCACCCTTTCATACACGTACTATATATCGGTGTCGACTCATCCCCCGCCGCCGTCTAGCACGCAGACAAGAATCCAGAGCCAGAGCCGGTGTAGCGCTCCTGGATGGTGCGCATAAAGGTCCCATCGAAAACCACAAATCGAACGACTTCTCTGTGTGCTACGCGCCATGACAGGCGACGTGGAGACAGCAGTGTTCTCGAAATGCCTGTACCGTGCTTTTGATGGTGGCTTCAGCGCCGGTGACGGTGACGGTCTCGAACTGCACGCTTCGTGGGATACTTGATTCGCAACGACGGAACTCGTGATCTACTTCGGGCAACTTGCTCAGCCTTGCATCGGCACTCGGCCGCGCCTGATCGATCACGGCAAACAAGACGTCGTTGGATGCAGCAGGGGAACTGTGAGCCTGCTTTTGAAAGTGAAGACGGGTTCGAAGAAGGGCACAGAGAGAGGGAGAATATGAGGAAACGCACATGAGATTCTTCTTGGTGTTTCTGTGGGAGCCAGCAGCGTGGAGCAGGAGAGACGTGAATTTCGCCGTCGGACACCACCAGATCCGCGAGCCAGTGGGGAGATGGAAGAACGGAGACGATTGGTTCAACTACGGATGACCACAGCTCGCGAAGAACTTCAATGTAACCCTGTCCGTGCCATAAGCACACGCATCTTGGGCAAGTTCCAGTAGTTGTCAAGAGATTGGCATTACTGTAAGCTAGGACTCACCGCAGACGCCAGCTGTCGCGAGCACGTGACACACGATCACATCCTTGTTCACGTCCATCCACCTCAGTGCCAGCAAGTTTTATGGAAAGCCCAGATGTCGTTGACACGTCCGACGTCGATGAGCTTGAAGTTCTCTCTCTCTCTGAAGACTTTGATCATCCGTCCACCTCTGCCTTGACACCACTCAAGTGTCTCTCCGCGCGTTTTCTCGTGTCTTCTCCAGGTCCCATCATAGAGCGTGCCTGCCAGCAGCGTCCCGACTCTCTTACGGCGTTTACAACGTGCCACGACCGTTCTAGCGACTGTGAGGCAGACAATCCATCGCCCCGGAAACGCATCAAGGTTTGATAAGTTCTTTAGTCGTCATCCGATATTCATACCCTCTCCAAGATAACTCACAGTGCAGACAAAGTCTCCCGTAACATGACTACCGAATCCTCTTCGCCGCGTAGTGAACATCCAGAGGTGGCACCGTTGGAGGAGATCCTGGGTTCACCTTCGAAGTACGTGCTTGCGGGCGAAGACTCGGTATCTTCTACACTTCATGAGGCTTCTGAAGCCTTGGATTATGACTCTCTATTTTCTTCTCCATGCCGGTCGC
>JBBPTV010001004.1:0-12935 GCA_038094275.1 Tubosaeta brunneosetosa | reverse complement strand
CCGAGATCTGGGTTGCTGCCGAAAACGCATATAACGAACGGGTTGCGAGGGTAGAAAACCAAATCATTGCACGGTTACGCGATAGGCTGGGCACTGCACGGAACGCGAACGAGATGTTCAGAGTCTTCCAAATTCAATGCTCTGTTCGTTCGACCCAAGGTAAGCCCATTTACACATTGCCTTTTATATATATGCTAATGATCCCTTTCCGCAGATTCGTGGTACCATTCAAGAATATCAAACACAACTTATCGACTCTGTCAAAGAGGATATCAAGCGTTTACATGACAAGGTAACTATTGACTTTCATGATCTTGTACTACGTAACAATGTCTTCTAACCCAATACCGGTTCTCCGAAGCGTACCATATGTCACAAATGCGTGATCTGCCGCCAATAGCTGGAGCTATTATTTGGGCGCGTCAAATCGAATGACAACTCTTGACCTACATGAAGCGTGTTGAAGACGTCCTTGGTAAGGGATGGGAACTCTATGCAGAAGGTCAAAAGCTCCAATCTGAATCTACAGCATTCCGCAAGAAGCTCGACACGCGACCTGTCTTTGATGCTTGGCTCCACAACATAAACCGCCGGGATATGGCTGTCAACGGCCGATTATTCGAGATCGTACGATTGCGCGGTGGGGGGTTCCAGCTTGCGGTCAACTTTGACCCCCAAACAATTACGCTGTTCAAGGAAGTTCGCAACTTGCTCTGGCTCAACTTTCAGGTGCCACACATGATTACGAATATGGCAAAGGACGCCAAGAGGGTGTATCCCCATGCGGTCTCGCTTATGGAAACTGTGAGGACGTACGGGCAAACATTGGATTTGGTCGAACACAACCAAGGGATCGAGTGGCTCGTCGCCGAGTACCGCAACGACGCCCAGAGGATGGTCGCCAAAGGTTCGTTTTTCGGTCCCTCATCTCGAGCATTGTCTGACCGAGCGTTCTTCAGGCATGGGCATACGGTGGGACTATTTCGTGAACCAATACGACACGGCACGTTTCGTCAGTGCTGACGGACGAGACAACAGACATATCCAGTTTGTTCGCGAATTCGCGAGCGTGGTCTCCGTGCTGCAAGATAAGACGAACAATGTGATTGATTTGTATCGGGACATCCTTCGCGCGGTAGAAGGCTTGGCGACGTGTGCATACACCCACGAGGCCTTTTCGGAACTTTTACAGCGGTTTGCAAAGCTATGCGGAGATTTTCAGAGAGTCCCCAGATTGGATTTTCCGAACATCCGAACATCACGCTGTCCGAACACCCTCCGAACGAAGTCCGAACATGCGCATCACGTGCATGCCGCGTCCTCCCTCTTTGACGTCATAGGAAACTTCGCATTTTCGTGTCAGCCTCCGCATGCGCCGTCTCGGGCATGTACCCCCTTCGTGCGCACACCCTCCACCATCACTACCACCGCCACCATCCCATCACCACCATCACCGCAACTGCAATGAAGACGGCGTGCCCGCCACCAGTGACCACCACCACGACCGCAACGAAAAGGACGAGGGAGCGCGGGCAACGCGGCGGCGTGCCCACCACTACCACGACCGCAACGAGAACGAGGAGGCGCGGGCAACATGAGCCACCACCATGACTGCGACCACAACCAGGAGGACGAGCGGGCGCAGGCAACGCGACGGCGTGCCTACCACCACCACGAACGCAACGGAGAGGACGAGCGGGCGCGGGCAACACAACGGCGTGCCCGCAGCCACCACCACCGCGACCGCAATGAAGAGGACGAGGGGGTACGGGCAACGCGACAGCGTGCCCACCACCAAGACCGCGACGAAGAGGACGAGGAGGCACGGGCAACGCGACGGCGTGCCCACCACCACCACCATCGCGACCGCGACGAAGAGGCATGGGGAACGCAACGGCGTGCCTGCCACCACCACGGCGACCGCAACGACGAGGGCGAGGGGGGCGCGGGTAACGCGACGGCATGACTCCCACCTCCGCGGTGATTACGACGAGGACGAGGGGGGTGCGGGCAACGAAGAGGACGAGGTCGTATCCCACCTGCCCTCTGCCCTCCGAGCCCGCCCTCCTGTGGCTAATCTGCATTGCACCATGTACGTCCTCTTTGTTCCTGGCCTCTTGATTCTCGCTCATCCATCTTGTCTATCTAGCCCGTAGCCAGCGATCGCTCCCGCCGCCCTCTCTGCCCTGTCTCGTCCATCAAACTACACCCGCCCTCTGAGCCCGCCCTCCTGTAGCTGATCTGCACTGCACCATGTACGTCCTCTTTGTTCCTGGCCTCTTGATCTTGCTCATCCGTCTTGTCTATCTAGCATGTAGCCCTACGATCAGCAGTCGCTCCCGCCGCCCTCTCTGCCCCCTCTCTCGACCATCAAATCACACCCGCCCTCTGAGCCCACCGTGCAAGAGTCAAGACCTACTCGCTGTGCAGGCCAATCGCTCCTGCAGTCCGCTCCTCCATCTCTTTCGTCCATCAAATCGCACCCTCTGAGCCCGCCGTGCGAGAGTCAAGTTCTACCTGCTGTGCTGTACGTCCTCTTTTGTTCCTGGCCTCTTGATCTTGCTCATCCATCTTGTCCATCTAGCCCATAGCCCTGTGATCAGCAATCGCTCCCACCGCCGCCCTCTCCCTATCTCTCTCATCCATCAAACTGCACCCACCCGCATGCGCTATCTCAGTGCGGGCAACGTGAGCCACCACCATGACTGTGACCGCAATGAGGAGGACGAGCGGGCGCGGGCAACTGACGGTGTACCCACTACCACCATGACGGCAACAAAGAGGATGCGGGCAACGTGAGGGCTTGCCTGCCGCCGCCACCACCGCAACGACAACGATGAAGAGGACGTGGGAGCGTGGGCAAAGCGATGGGGTGCCCACCACCACCATGACTGCCCACTACCACTATGACCGCAACGAGGAGGACGTGGAGGTGCTGGCAATGTGACGGCGTGCCCACCATCATGACAACGACGAAGAGGATGTGGGCGCAGGCAACGCGACAGCGTGCCCATCACCACCACGGCGATTGCGACGAAGAGGATGAGGAGGGCTTGGGCAACGCGATGGCAACTGGTCTACGGCCACCTTCGTGACCGATTACCTGCCGATCATGCTCTTCCCCGTACTTTACATTGTTGCCAGGCTTTTCATGCGCGTACGTTTTGTCAACCCGAACGATGGACTTTGTTACCAACGTAGCTGAATTTGATGCAATCACGTACTCATTTTCTTTTCCTTTCTTGTGTCATTTTGATTGATTATGTCGTCAAAACAGGGAGGACGAGCCCCCACCCAAGAATAAGTTGGAGGCGTTTTGGATGTGGCTCGTGCGTACTCTTATTTGTTTCGTCTCTGTCTTATTCTGCTCACTCGTCATTAGATGTAAATCGGAACAAATCACTGAATATCTTTCCAATTAGCGTGTTTGTCTTGTCAATACCACCTTTCATTCATTCATTCGTCATGAGATCGCATCTAGGCTATACTAAGGTCCCGTAAGCCGCCAGGTAAATAAATCAGTTTGCTGATCGCGGCGCTCTGTCCCTATCTACTCGCCCACCATATCCGAAGACATTTTCCTCACGAATTGCGCACTTGTGGTGTCTGAATATTACAGGCCGCCACTTTCTGCAGGCGTCCTCTATTTTCCCACCTACTTAATATGCACTTTGATCTACCGTAACTTGCCGTTCAACGGTGGCCCTGCGCCTCGTCAAGTTTTTTGCCCACCAGGCTCCCCGACAATACTGTCCCTTGTGGTACAATTCAACTTCTTGAGGGTGAACGCGCGTGGGATGAGCGACCGCTTGTATGTATGAAAAAAAGCACAGGCCGTCGGTAGCGACGTTGTATTTGATTTTGATATGTGTGAAACGAACATGCTTACTTAGCCGTTTATGTGGATCGGCTGTCTCCGATACAGCTTTCTTTCCAGGACATGACCGACACTGTAACAACGGGACACAAAAGAAAACGTAGTGTCGAAGACACGCCAGTGGATGTAACTGAGATCGGAGAAGCTGTGGATATGCTCCGCCGTCTCAAGTGTCGGTTGGAGAATTATGATGACACTGAAGCTGAAATGTCTTCGATTATGCAAGCAGTCGACCGATTGAGCACCATGCTCAAGAAAGTCAAGTGCCCTGTGAGCGTTCCATGCCATTCACCTAGCCTCTACTAAACTACTTTTCTACGTCGTAGAAATATAGTTTCTCGTCTTTGAGTTATGAGCACTTGCAGAAACTAGGTATTACAGGTAAAGCTCTGATAATTGCGCCAGACCAACTCCGTCAATTGGTAAAAAATCCAAGCTTGGTAAAGAATGTAGAGCGCCTTCATGAGCACCTCATGGATATATATGACCAAGTACACATGGAGGTTCGGCTCGTGTTCCTGCTTTTTCGTCTAACAGAATCATATACTTCATAGTACGAGGCAGGGTCACGCATGGTGATCGATTCCGTGCTTTTGACCCTAGGGAAAATTAACAGCAATGAGGACATGAAACTGAAAGTTGCAATATTTCCCGAAATGAGGGTCCCCGTCAACGAGCCGATCTCCCTACTTAACGGGGGTCACATGCAGTTGTCGGGTACCATCGACTACGCTGTGATAAAGTACAAGGATATTGACCGGAACCAAGGTGAGTTGCTGGTTCTGCCGACAGAAGGTTGTTCGTTCAAATTTCTTTTCGCTCAGAGCGACTTCTCGGTGGTGGTGAGAGGACGGACGTCAACGTCATTCGCTACGGACAGCATCGCCTTTTCCTAGTCGAGGCAAAACGAATCGGTGGAAACCAACTTTACCCATATATACCTGAAGCCGTTGGCCAGGCGTTCGCGTTGGCGCAGCAAGCCAAGTATGCATCGATTAGACTCTCATTCCATATTTGTTAACATATTTCTAGGGAAAGTACTGTTCGCTTCTGTCTTTCCAACGGGGGGTCGTGGATTTTCTTCGTGTTGAAACAGTTGGAAGGCAAATGGCATTACTTCGCAACATCTCCGTACAAGATCACCCCTGAGGCACTCTCCAGTTCGAAAGGTCGTAGTAATCTTGCTGATCTCCTTGCGCTACTGCTTGAGTGGGTGGGTTTATTCCTTCTTCCGCGCGGTCATATCCTGAATGCCCTCCAGTTGAGTCCAACGTGCGACGATTTATGTATTTACGAGGATTAACGCCCAGAATGCTATCCTCTCGCGTTGCCCGTGTTTTCTTGCATGACTCCAGTTGAGAGGAACCACAGTGCAAGTAGTGATGTCCGCGTCGGCGCGTTGCACTCATGTTCTCTAACTGCGCAGGAAGGGCCCGGGAGTTCTTGAAGGGCTTGATATTTGGACAAACAAAGCCGGGTGGAGTACATAGACTGTTCCCCAACTTGTCACTCGTGTCAGTCCATCTTCAATACCACCACAAAAGACGCAAAATGATGAGACGGTGGGAGATGTTCTTGTAAGCTGGTGCTCGAGACACGTTTTTGCGCCAGATATGTCAGACTACGAGTTGCATAGTAATCCATCTCAACAAGCACAATTTCTGCGCAGATTGGCTGCTTGTGAGCGTTAAGCAGCCAATGAGATGTGCTGTCATTCTGATAGAACCGACTTTGCACTGTGAAAATAACAATACATGAGTTTATCTACCATGACATGATCCGACCATAGGATGGTAACAACACGACTCTGATGCGATTCGAATGGTGGTTGCCGGAGAAAGAAACTGATGATGCATGTGAAAATGATTCGAACTGCACCGTGAAAAAGCGAGCAAGTGCCGGCAAGACAAGAATGGACTGGGCCAGAGAATGGAAGGGATGAACAAGCGATGACAGAGAGCGAGAGCTGGCAAGATGAGAACGGAGTGGATGAAAGCAGCCCCGAGAGTGCTCCGTGTGCACTGTGCCTATGAATCTATGACGCAGTGAGCGTGCCAGGCCTACCAGCGCGACTTGGTTCGCCAAGAGCTCTGCGGCGCATGAACCACCCGTCAGTCCATCAGGCTGAATAGTAGTTTCACCAATGACAGTGGTCGAAGTCCTGGTATCTTTGTCAATGGCAGCCTCGGCGCCAGTGTTGCTAGTAGTTACGCGTAGCGGCGTGTGGGAAAATAGCAGCCTAAGTCCACTAGAATTTGGTTCTGCCACCAGCTGTCAATACTAGCGGTGCAGGCTGAAGCTCGACATCGCCAACATGCCACGAAACGGCTCAATGCCGAACGGAAGTGCCCAGAGGGACTCGTCCGCCGACGTGTCCACACCTTCGATTGTGGGTATAAATTTTGGCAACTCGTACGCGTCCATCGCTGTATTCACAAAGGTCTGTCCATTCTCTGCCTAACGCTAACTCCAACGTCTTATCGCGAGCTAGGATGGTGTCGCCGAATGCATTGCTAATGAAGACGGTGAACGCCAGATCGCATGTGCACTGGCTTTCCACGGAGAACAGATGGTACGCGAATGTGTGATACAGTGTTTTTCCATTCTAACGATCCTGCGCTATCACAGTACATTGGGAACCAAGCCAAACAACAGCTCGTCAAAAACGCCCAAAATACTATCACTGGTTTTCGTAACGTCCTCGGAAAAAAGTATGTTTCGTTCAGACGCTTCGTGACACAGCCTAAGACACGATACAAGGTTTTCACAAGTTCCTCAGGACAAGCTGTCTGTATCCACCCCAGTTATCCAGCATCCTTCCTTGACCGATACACCTGCCTACAAAGTCACCGTCCTTCAGCCCGCCCCATCACCCTTGCCCGCCACTACGACCAACACGCCCTTGACTTCTCGTGTCGCCACCCCGCGATCCGAACCGATCGAAGTAGAACGAATTCTAACTGCATCCGAAGTGACTACTATCTTCCTGGGCTCCCTCCGCCAATCTGCAGAGGACTTCCTGGGGAGAAAAGTCATCGGAGGTGTGATCAGCGTTCCATCCTGGTTTGACATCGCCCAGAGAGAAGCACTTGAAAAGGCTGCCACGGACGCCGGGATTCATGTTCTGCAGCTGCTGGATGACACCGGCGCTGTCGCCGCCTGTGCTTCTGATGCCACAGAGGACCTGCCCAACGATCGGACACAACTTCTCGTAGACCTCGGCGCTTCCTCGCTTGAACTGTCCGTCTTATCTATCTGCAACGGCCTCGCGTATGCATTGGCATCATTCTCAGACCCTACCATTGGCGGAGATGAGATCGACTCAAAACTGATCCGATTTTTCGCAAAAGACTTTACCAAAAAAAACGAAGACGCCGCTGACGGTCGCGCCAGCGATGAATCATCAAGACAAACGTGCGGAGGCGAAACTCCGCCTTGCCGTGGAGCACACAAAACGTACTCTGAGCGCAAGTCCAGGGGCTGCTACCTGCTCTGTCGAGTCTCTCAAGGACGGTTTGGACTATACTGGTTCCATCAACCGCCTTCGGTTCGACATGGAAGTACGGTCGGTTTATGACAGGGTATACGCCAGGGTCAAGGAATTGATAGAAAGCACCGACATCGACCTCTACGAGATCAACGAGGTTGTGTATATCGGAGGGTCGGCCTTGCTTCCCGGCTTGAACGAAACGCTATACCAAGGCTTCTCTGAATCCATCATTACCCCATTCAAGGCAGGAATCGTTGTTGGTGGAGGCGTCGGCGACCCAACCACAATCCTCGCAAGAGGATGCGCCTTGCAAGCGCATCTGCTTGTGTCGCTGGCTCAGGAATCATCGCAGGATCTACTAGCCTCTTTCAACAAGGACAACGATTCAACCAACGTCACTAGTACCAGTCGGACGATCGGTCTCTTCGTGCCTCAAGAGAATGATATAGGACCGTTAGGAGGTATCTGGATATCCCTCATTCTTAAAGAGACGCCGCTTCCTTGCCGTAGAACGTTGACGTTCGATGTGGAGGTCAGTGAAGCTGGTTCAAAAGTTGGATTTGAGCTGTGGGAAGTGAAAGAGGGCGTCAAGGTAGACTATGTGAAGCCACCAAAATTCGAGGACGAGGCAGAGGCGGAAGAGGAAGGGGAGGAACCCGAAGAAGTGAAAGAAAAGACACTGACTAAAGAAGCTTACTTGGCTTCGTTGTCATTGTCACCTCGGAGTTCCGCTAAGGGCCGAACGTCGGTGCAGGTGCAAGCAATCGTGTCCAGTACCGGTAGTCTGCAAGTCACCTTGCGGGAGATCATAAAAGAGGGCTCCGGACAGGCAGTTACTGCGACCATTGCGGCCCCATAGTACGTTACGCCCTTGCCCATCGTCATACAACAATGCATTTACTTCGGCGTTTGAATAGACAAACAGCTCATTCACCGATGTCCTCGCCCCAGACCTACAGTTACGTAGAGTTCTTACGAGTGCAGCTCCCACCCAATAGAATGTTTGTATTGACGTACCTCCGGGTTCTCCTTGATGTACCGGCCCAGAAGCTCTTTGCATTCAGGATCATCCAAGACGATAACTTCGACTCCACTTCTCTTGAGCAATTCCTCACCACCCATCAAGTTCGTATTCTCCCCAATCACGACGCGGGGAATCTTGTAGAGTAGGATAGCGCCCGTGCACATCGTACACGGACTGTTCAAAAGTAGACGGCGAGAGCAAAGGACGACATAAGTTCTACACGACGGCAACCACGCCAGGTGCGCACCTTAACGTCGTGTACTGTTGGACACCCAAATCAGATCGAATCCGGGGAGGACAACAGAAGAAAGGATGTTCACCATCGTCGATTTCTTATAGACGTCGACCTTTTGTCGACCAGCGTCCTCGAGAGTGGCGATCTCTGCATGCAGCGTGGGGGACGACCTTTGGATTCGTTGGTTGTGAGCGCACCCGAGAACGACGGCATGCGCTACGTCGTGCGAGGTGCCATGGAAGATGAGTGCGGCACCGATAGGGACACCACCCTCCTGATAGCTCTTCCGAGCCTTGGCGAGTGCCGTCGCCAGTCCGAGCGTATCGAGGTCGTTGGGTACGGGTTTGTGCATGGCGCCTGTGATAAAAGAGAAAATGATGCCCTGAGCAAGGCTCGAACTTGCGACCTCAGGATTGCCCAGGGATTACACGGTCATACGTGCGTATGAGACCTGCGCTCTAGCCAACTGGGCGTACCATAGGAATTTCCCTAGAATCCTATTGATTCGTAATCACCTTTTTTGGGGCTTATGCTTACACTTCTCGTTCGCGGATGAATAGGTTCGACGTGGGGACCTGTGTGGACTTGGAACATTCGACTCAGAGGCAGCCGACATACACTACGCGGTATGGGGTACGGAAATGAGATTGTATCGGGGGCATATTCTGGCCAGCTGTAAGGTAGGCACCCCGCCTTGAAAACCATGGTTTCACACGTCCGGATCAGTGCCACGTCTTCCGAGTGTGGGTGGGCACCCACCCCATGAACATGGATCGTATTTCGGAGACAGATTTCGTCCGCGATGCGTCTCCTTCGCGCACCTATCACGTATGTGCTCTCTTCGCGGCCTGGTGCGCGACGTTGATGATGGTGATAGGGCCCAGGTGGATTCCAAACGGCGTCCCGACGCGATGATGCGTGCGAACCACGTCAAGATTGTGCGGTGTCAGCAGAACCCTGCGCCGAACTGGGGACCAGGGTCGAGGGCGGGTGGGAAGCGAAAACGGGCGCCGTCGGACGAGGGTCGGTAAAGGTGTGGTGCGTCTGTTCTTTTCTTCATCCTCGACTGCCTCGACGTCTGTCTCGCTGGCCTGGTGTATGGACCCACAAGGCGAAAAACTGAATGGGGACTCGTTCCGGGGGATGGTGTTGCCACGGTCGGTGTGGGCCTTGAGTACTTGAGTCCGCAATGGGCATTATGAGGGTGCGCAAGAATGACAGGGGCGCGGGAAGGTGCGGGGAGAACAGGGTGGGATGGGAAGAGCAGAGAGGGGTCAGCGAACTAGGGAAGGGTCTCGGATGAAGCGACAACTGTGGGTGTAAAAGTTGGTGATCCGAGGCCGTCAAATACGACACGCAAGCTCGCAGGGCGGCGAGGCGGACCTGCGTATGGTGAGCGTCAAAAGCAGCGAGGATTCATGGGACGTACTTTGACGCTCTGATCATCCTGCAGGCCTCTCCGGAAAACGGAAAGCACAGCGTCAGTTTGGAGATCGATGACGAGGTTCGGACAGCCCGAAAAGACACGAAATGCGCATCCACGAAAACCAGGCTCTGGCGCTGTGTCATGTCGAATGCCCGTGCGTGTAAGCATGCTGCCAGGTCTACCAAAGGAGTCAGATCGCCTGAGCGGAGTAATGAGAGAAACAAAACATACGGTACAGGTGCCTGTGAGGAAGATGCGCCTGAAGTGGACGCCTGAGATTGTGAACGAACTCGTCGTCCCGGCGAGACGATGCATCCTAAAGATCGTATCAGGTCAAGACGCGCGTGTCGCCGAGTAGTGGAATCACCTGCATCCAGAACTAAATCGTCGTCAGTTATGAATCAGATTACGTCGAGTGCAACTCACCAAGTGTTTTTGGCCTGAGCTCTCGAACCGAAGGACATATGTCCTTGCACCAAGAGCCTGTTCGACCTTTTCAAATGTTGCATCGCCCGGGAAGTGGATCAAGTCCTTGCGAGAATTCCCTGTTGCACGTTCTTTCCAGGAAAGACACAGGAGACCGCATCGCTGTTGGAAACACGGTCGCCTTTGGTGGGGTTGGCATCAACAAAGTTAGTTCCGCTGCGTCTAAACGGCCGCCCTGCTCTGAAAGCCAAAAGGGTTTGGTTATCGGTGAGAGACATGGAGTTTCAAATGGTCTCGTGTCTGTTGTCATTTCAAAGACCATCAGACCAACGATGACGGCGTCCCGGCGACAGAGTTCAACCTACCAGTGACTTGACGATGGTGACGAGTGTGAAGGCGTAGGTATGTGCGATCACCACCATTACTACCATTTTGATGAGGCGATGACGACAACGAGGACGACGCAGCTGCGCGTCTTCACAACAACGCTAACTGCGGAAGCGAGAGCGACGTGACAAGGTGCGGGCAGGCCTCTCGGTGCCGTGCGTCGTCTGCTTCTCTGGACTGTGCGCAACGCGTTGACATATATGTCCGGCAGGTCGTGTCCTTCCAGCTCGGTTCCTACTTCAAGTCAACATGCCTCGACTCATCTTCGCTGTTCCACGTCACGCGACCCTTCACACTCAATCTCTCCCAGCCGGTGTGGGTGCTGTAATCCTTGACTCGAGTATCGCCCTACTACAAGAACCACCGAGGCCGCTGAACAAAATCGACGATCTTTGCTCCGCTCGGGGGTTATCAGCACGTCCGCGTAGAGCAGATGAGGTAGATCTTGTGTTCGAGCCATGGGTGAACTGCAAGGTGCGTCATCCGTATACCTTTTCACGTGCCTGTATCATGGTTATAGCGTTCTTTTCATCCGTAGGCATTCAAAAAGCACCTTTCTGGAGTGAATGCGTCACAAGAGCTTGCGCAGGTAGCTAAGGATGCGGAGCATTTCTTCAACGCGGAGCACGACTATATGTTTGGCAGGCCCGCATCACTTGTGAACATGGTGCGCTTCTGGCTGATTGAACAGGCGCATGGCCTTGCCGACTATAAAGAAGACGTAGTCTTTTCGGACAAGGATATCAGAGGCATTGGTAAAAGTGAGTCGCATGCTTATTTCCGCTTTATTTTGGATGTGTGAACTTTCGTATCAGTCGCTGGATGGGCTGTTCTCGGTCCCATCGTCAAGGCCCTCGACCGTATCGCTTTTGACGATGACCCGTTACGAATTCTACTCCTCGAGACGAACTACCAACCGTTCATTTCTCTTTTCCGCATCTTGAATGCACAAAGCGACGACTGGGAACTCTATGGAATTCGTTCTTGCGCTCCCTTTCTCCAGGTCTTTGCTTGACTCGTCGAGGTGTTGTAGCCAACACGCATCCGCACGGTCACTCGAGCTCCTGCGTGGACCTCCTCCTAAATCCCTTGACTATGTGCGGCTCAAGTTCAAGAACGGCACGGACGACTCCGAGTTCCACACCTTGGGCATGTTTGACCACCCTGAGGATGAGGTTCTAGTGACAGTTTATCTGCCGCCTCGAGGTGCGTGTTGACACTTCGGGTTCGGGTTCTGCTCACACTTACTGTGGTAGCATCGTGTTGTTACGCCTGGCAAATGGTCTTCGACTTGCTGGACAAGCTGGTTCCCGTTCAGCATTAGTGTCGACGTTGCGCGGGCGAGTGGAGGCGCGGTTACGCCCACCTTCCTGGGGCTCGGTGCATTGCTTGCGTTCACTCTGTTTAGATTGGTCGCCCTATCGCAGGCATGCGCGGGCGAGGCGTGCGGCAAGGTATGAGGCTGTGCAAGAGACGAGTTGCGTGCGCGGAGGGTGTCCTGTACGCCGTGCTCAGTGCTCGCCTAGCCTTTAGACCCGGGGGTTCTTTGTGAACGAAAAGTCGCGTTTGTTGCTCAGTAATCAACTCTGACGTTTTCATGTCGTCGTTGCCTTCTCAATGTGCTTTTTCCGACCGTGTAATTCTATCCAGAGCTTTCTGCTTCGCATCCTTTCTTTGTTTCGTTTTTTTCTCCTATGCTGCCGAGCCTTACAATTTCAATGATACTGTGTGCTTGCACGTCTGTCGTAGGACAGATGCTCTTTCTTGCCAAACATATCCTAGATGGCAGGATTTACATGGATGCCTTCAGTCTGGTGGCCAGGCTGTTCATGAGGATGCCAGGCCGGGGCAATGCGTCGAAGGAATATTTGGATGGACAGCTTCCGGTGCCAGACACACGCTGTTGTGGCGGTGCTCTCTGGTGCTGTCCACCGGGCCCACTAACACCAGTGGCAAGACCGAAAAAGCCGGCCATACTTATTGTTTACTTAAAAATAACTTATTCCGCTTCCGTTTACAGATATCTCGTCATACATATCCCTTTTGCAAAATTTAAACAATAAATCAATA
>JBBPTV010001003.1:0-12947 GCA_038094275.1 Tubosaeta brunneosetosa | reverse complement strand
CTCGTCCTTGTCGCCGTGGTGTGTGCGGTGGTGCCGTCGCGCCCCCTCGTTATCCACGTTGTCACGGTTGCGGTTGGCGAACCGTTGCGCCGCCTCGTCCTTCGCCTACCGCGTCGTCGCCACCCTCACCCACCATGTCGTCGTGTAGCGGCGGGAGGGCGGCAGGTAGGCCGTCGCCCCCGTCGCCCTCCTCGTCATTGTTCTTCGCGCTTGTCGTCGCCGACAGAGTGGTGGTGGGTGCGCCATTGCGCCACCTCGCCCTTGTCGTCGTCGGCGCTGTAGTGATGGTGCACCGTAGTGCCCTGCCGCCGTCGTGGTTGGTGTGCCCGCGCCCCCTCGTCCTGCTCCTCGCCGTCGGGGCTGTGGTGGTGGTGTGTCGTTCACCGCCTCACCCGCGACCTCGTAGTTATGGTGTGGGAGGCGCGTTACTGCTCTCCTGTCCTTGTCATCGTTGGGTTGATGTATCCACGCCCCCTCATCCACATCCTCGTCGTTACGGTGGGGGTAGGCACGATGCCACTCCCCTGCTATTGCCGTCGTTGTGGCCGGCGCGCCTCGTCCCGTTCCTCGTCGTCGGCTGGTGTGCTATTGAGCCCCCTCATCCGCGTCCTCATCGTTATGGTGGGTAGATGAGCCGTTGCGCCGCCGTCGTCGTGGTAGGTGGGCCCGCAACCCCTCATCCTGCTTCCCGTCGTCGGCACTGTGGTGGTAGTGTGCCGTTGCGCCCCCTCGCCCGCGTCCTCGTCGTTAAGGTGGGGGTAGACGCGCCGCGGCGAGCCGTTGTGTCCTCGCCCTCGTCGTTGTGGGCACGCTGTGAGAGGGAGGCGCGCTGTTTTTCCGCGTCGCCGCAGTCGTCGTTGGCGCTGTGGTAGTGGAGATGGTGGGGGGCGCTTTGCCACATCGCCGCAGTCGTCATCGGCGCTGTAGAGGTGGACACGTCGTTGCGTACCTTTGCCCTCGTCGTCGTCGTGGACACTGCGCCATTGCACCACCTCGTTGTTGTTGTTGTCGTCAGCGGTATGGTGAACGCATCGTAGCATCCCCTCCCCCACACTGGGAAGGCATGTTAGGGCACGGTCAATAAAAAAGAGAGAAGTACCAGAGGGAACGGAGACAGCCTTCGCTGTGCCGCTGGACTTTAGGATGGCGGAGCACCGCCACTCGAGGGCGGGATTGGATAAGTCGATGTTCAGTCTCCGCCCAAACTATGCAGAGGTCAGGTGATAAAAATGACACGTGACTCGGACACTCGGACACTCGGACGTTCGGAAAGGCCAATTCCCAGGTGTCCTCCTTTTTTCTATGCTGAAACCGAACGTCATATTTGCAGAATGCAGAGCACCAGCAAACTGACTAGGCCAGTAGCCAGTCTACTTTTAAGCGAGGCGAGTCTACAAACTGACTTATAATTTGTTGTGGCACACAAACAATGCCATGCCAATCTGTGTCGTAGGGTTTACGGTTTACCAACCTCTCCTCTCATAAACAGATATTATACATAGCCCTCATCATATCTGAAAACTTGGAATGCTTTCATACTCGCTACGCGGCAGAGTGCGTCCTCCGTTGCTTCTTCAACACAGGGTCCCACTTCTCATAGAGGTCGGGGGCAGACAGTGCCGGCCCAGTGGAATGTTTGCCGTTCATCTGGGATTAATCTGATGGACCCACTCACGCCCACAAATCACCTTGTGTTCCAGTGGTTACCCGTCTTTCCCGGCCGTGTGTGGTACACGAGGTGGCCTGGATGGTTTGCTCGAGGCGTTTTGTTGGTACATCTTTCCTCTACGCCAGCCGACCGAGTATCCTTGCAATGACAATGTGGGCGTTCGATAGATGTCTCGATATATAAGCCCAGTGTTTTCTCTCCTCATTCCGGGTACCCTCGACGATTCGCATTGCCAACTCCATTCGACATTGAGAGTCCTCGGTATTTTCACTTCGTTCATCTGTATCCAGCTGTGCACTCATCTACGTGTTTGGATCTTTTCCAGATGTTGTCGATACAAGGCATAACTATTCCAGAAAGCAAAATTTCCTCACTGACCGTTGTTCGATCTCGCACGCGTCCTGCGCATGCTTGGAATTGTACTCCCGCGGCGCGCCCGATCCCCGTTGAGGTTATTTCAAACATCATCCGTTTTGCACACGTTTCCTCTCACGACCCTATCTCTCAGTCGATTTCGCTCTCGCACGTATGCCGGCAATGGAGGAAAGCCTGTCTTTCAATTCCTTCGCTATGGACGTCCATCTTTCTTTCGTCGCCCCTCTCCAAGAGCCAACTTGGCCGTACAATTGCTTGGATTACTCGCTCTCGCGATCTCCCCCTCGATATCTACATGGACTTCCGTGATCCGTCCTGGGATTGGGATGAAGACACCCACATTTTTGGCAGCAGCGCCATGGATGGCATCTTGCGCATCCTTGTACCGCATGCATCGCGTTGGCGCTCCATCGAGCTCCTCACGGATACTTGGGCGCCCATCTTCACGTTCCTTTCACGCACAGAGGAAATTGACACCGCACCGCTTCTACAAGCGATTAGGTTGTCAAGATGCAACGAGTACTTTGCCGCGCAAGGCGAGACATTCCGCCCTGAGAGCCTATCGCTTCCCGTTGCCTGGTTTCAGGGTGGCGCTTCTCTGTCTCATCTCCGCCATGTATCACTTTCAGGTGTCCACGTCGATTGGACGCGGTCCGGTCTCACGGGCCTCCGAGAACTCGAGTTGAGGTATCACGCTCGCGATGTCATGCCCACTCTTGCAGAGTTTCGCGACATCCTGCGTGCAAACACGATGCTGGAACGTCTTGTCATACTCGGATGGGGCCCTAAGACGGATATTGCCACAGAAGAAAAGGAGATGCAGAAAACGATCGAACTCCCGCGGCTGGAAGAGCTGGAGTTCGGGTTCGTCGATGTGGAATATGGTATTCACCTCTTATCCCTCTTCGTCCTGCCGAACCTTCGCTCCCTTGCTATCGAGGATGTCGCCTTCGGGATCCAACTCGGTGAACGTCGAGACTGTTCTTTGCTGCTGGATCACCTCGTGGAGCTCAGCATTTCGGGGAAGGCACCGCTGCATCTTCTCCGTACGCTCTCATTGCGGAGTATCCACGCGGATGGCGCATCGGTTCAGGGATTCTTTGGGCGACTTGGCGCCGTGAAGGCGCTCTGTCTGGATTGCGTGGATGCGAAAACGCTTGGGGGTGTATGCCTGGCACTCCGTATGTGCAACAATCTCAAGGTATTAACCTTGAAAGATGTGGATCCTTTGGGAGCAGCCTTTGCGCTTTCGGCAGAAGCTTTCCCCTCTCACCTCCGCATTTTTATTGATGTTGACGACGGAGAGGATGAGGATGGAGAGGTTTCGGGTGAGATCGATGACGACCAATAGTGATTTACTCCTGCGCCTCACTACTCTGTCGCGCTGTTTTCCTTCATTGTGCTCGCTTCTCTATATTTGTATGGCCTGATCTCGACTGTGTCGGATATGGTACTGGTAGTATTGCTGTCCTTGGACCGGGCATTGTGATCAAAAAAACGCCACTTGGTGGATAAACTTGTTGACAGAACTCGAACGTTGACAACGAAATGGTGAGGAGCGCCCACGGTGCGTACTTTCGAGATTTTATAGGTGAAATATATCCACTAGCTGTTCCGAGTCCTAGGGCTGAAACTACGCGATTGATAATGTAGGTAGGGATCGAACAGCAGGTGTTGTCGAATTCCAAAAAAGTAACAAGGACAGAGTTCCGCCCCGGATCATCAACGTTTCAACAACCACCGTCATCAAGTTGAGTGGCCACCATAACGGCAGGACCAGATGATCATAGGTAGTGCTCCAACGGATCAAGCAGGAGACGCTCGAAGCGTTGATCAGGATTTTTATGGTACGCACTTTGATTTGCCACGAAGTCACTCATGGCCGTGTGGGGCTGAGAGAAGGTTGGTCTGATATTTCCCACGGTTTCTTTTGGTTACGTGTGCAGCATTCACATCTCACGAAAAAAGACGCGAACACCATCAACGCCACGATACCTATCTATCAAGCCAGCCAACAATGTTGGCGTAGGCGCTGGAAGCGCAATTATGCCTCTAATGTCCTTCAGGACGCCTTCGATTATGTACAGTCAGGCTGCCCCGGTTCGATGGACGCGACTCAAGGTGTCATCGGGGCCATGTGCGACGCTGTTGACGGCTCTCTACATGTTTTTGGTGGACCATTGCGTTCAAACGAAGCAGGTTCTGAGACTACTAGTCGGACATTACTGCATGCACATACAGCTTCATTTTTGGTCTAGTTTACAGCCCAGCATTCCGATAACTGCCGTTCTGGATTCAAGATTTCGATCATGGGAATTTCTTTAACGCTGGGAATGCTTGCGATGTGTATCGGCTGCTCTCCCGGTTGGCAGCTGTTCAGAACACGCATGATTAACCCATCAATCATGATGCCCCTCCTGTGGTGCTTTGTCCCCAAGTATACGATGGGCGATGCATGCACTTTCCTGGACAATGATCATCCTCACATAACAAGGCATTGTGCTATGTGTTGCGGTATAAAAAGTCGGCAAAGTGATACGAAGATACCAAGAACTTTTCCCGCTTTCGAGATATTCAATCATCTGGGATGCACATTGCTCTGACGGCATCGATCGTTGCACTGGCTGTTTTGGCTGCTGCCGCACCCCAGCCTGCTGTGAAAGGGATCGGAAGGTCCATCACAATCACTAACGGGGGGGGCTTGAACGGAGACTTCCCAGTTGTGGCACTCGCCACTCACGTTGCATCCGTCAAATCGTATGTGATACCCACGCATTGTTATGTCCCACTTAACTCAACCGGTTTTTCTTAGTAAAATTCTTCGGGGCTTCGAGAATTACGAGAGGAACACTGGCATGAAACACCCTTCTGCCAAGGAAACAGTTGAAAAACGAGCGACTGGTGTGCCTTTGACGGACTACCAAAATTCACTTTGGTATGGTACTATTGAGGTTGGCACACCTCCCAAACCCTTCACTGGTATGTTTACCCACAATTCTGACGACGCACTATTCTAACCTCTAACGCAGTTCAGTTCGATACCGGTTCTAGGTGAGCATTCATTCATGCGCAACCCTGTTGATTTTGATTTGATGAAAGCGATCTTGTCCTACCGGCATCTGGCTGTAATTCGAATTGCGATGGCCACACTCTTTGGGACCCATCTTCCTCATCGACTTCGAAGGATTTGGGCGAGACATTTACGTCGAGCTATAGTGATGGATCCACTGCCTCTGGCGAACAATACTCCGACACCGTGTCCGTTTCTAGTTACATCGTATGTTCTGCATTGGTCGCAAAATGAACACCTCTAATAGCCAAACAGGCGACCAACCAGGCTCTTGGTGTTGCGACAACCTATTCCTCTGAACTTGCGGCCTCTCAATTCCCCCCTGATGGGTTGATGGGAATGGCTTTCCAGAACATTTCAGCTCTCAATGCAACGCCTGTCTTCCAGACACTCGTCTCTGATGGTCAGGTTACCGATCCTGTGTTTTCATTCAAGCTTTCGTCTTCTGGAGGAGAGCTGTATATCGGTGGTTCGGATTCCTCACTTTACACTGGAAGTTTCGCCTATACCCCAGTCACCCACAAGGTTAGCTTTGTTGTTGTATGTATCTCGGGCCCTCCTGACGTGCATCATTCAGGGATTCTGGCAGGTGTCGATGGACAATGTTCAGGGTAATGGCCAGACGCTCCTGACCAACGTTGCAGCTGTCATTGACACTGGGACTACCCTCATCATTGGTGACCCCTCGCAAGTTTCGTCACTGTACAAAGCCCTCGGTGGTACAACCGCGCCTACTAGTGTTGGAGAAGGCTTCTACACTTGTATGTTTGGATATTATCCCGCGCCTTCGGCACACTGACTCTTGTTAGTCCCGTGCGATGCTTTCCCGACCATTAGCTTCACTTTTGGAGGGACTACGTTCCAGATCCCTTCTTCGGCTATCAACCTTGGCCCGGTGTCGAACGGTTCGTCTGACTGCGTCAGCGGGCTCGTCGGTCAGGACGTGCATATATGTGAGTACTTTTCATCCCTTTGCATATAGATTGCACGTTGACATCGAACCTTTTCTTATCTTTTTTTGTGATTAGCTGCCTGGATAGTTGGAGACGTGTTTCTCCAAGGCGTTTACACCACATTCGACCTCGGTAACTCGCAAGTCGGATTTGCGCAGCTTGCTTGAGCGTTGCAGGACTGGGTTTTCAACTTTCTTGGAAATCGCAATGCACCTCTATGTAGTTATTTAACGCGCATCGAGTCCTCCTTTTGTAGCTCCACAGGTTGTCATAAAATATACTCGAGCGATCGATGGTCCGCACACGCTTTTTGACGACCCTTAAGCCGCACATTTATCCGTGGGATAGCTACCTTCCAAAGTAATCATTCAACGTTGGAGTAGGGGAGACTGGGACAGACCCTGGGAGGCTAGCAGGGAAACCCGGAAGGCGTGCGGGTGGAAGGACACTGACTACCTACGACAACCGACGCTACGACCTACTACGCACGGACTCCCGACACCGCACTCACTCTCCGCCTAGCCCAATCCCCCTGCCACAACGTCGTTCTATCCGATGCATCAACGTACGAAAAGAAATAGAAAAAGCCCCCCCCCCCTCGTCGAGCGATCAGCTGTTTAAAAGTCACGCCGAGACATGCCAGCGTATGTGGAGGAACCCTGCTTTCCGTTCGTCTTCCAAGCTCACCAAGCATTCAAAGTCAACACCCTTCTCTTCCTCGATCGGCACCCCCTGTCTGCTGTACGCTTCTACCTTGGCTGCATTCCAATTACCGACGTCGCTAACTCAATTTACTAGAGCTCGTCATGGCTGCCCTCAACCGGTGTCACGAGCGCATTGTCCAAAGTTACTGTGAGATCGATATGTATCGCAGCCAGGAGACATTTGAATCTTGGAAGCGACTTGCTGTGACGGATGGAAGAAAGGTTTCTCCTGGGACCAGATACGCACAATTAGGTAACCGTTAGGTGAAAATTTGACAGTGCTGAAGTACGTTCATGCATGCATAGAGGGTGACGAGAGATAAGATAAGATAAGCGTGTTTGCACATGTTGACTAGTTGTTCAATCTCTACAGTACAGACGTACTTGCGATGCCACCATGACCGACGCGTGCACCACTCCCCAGACACCACAGTCTAAGACAGAGCGCCTCATCCCGGATACTGTGCCAGCTCCGCGGTCTACGTCACAGATTCCATACCGCACTGGAGACCTCGCTCGAGGGCGTGAGGCCGTCCTCAAGGACCTCGGGCGGTATCTCGAGATCCCCTACGACATTCTTGCTCACTCGATATTTGGACCCTCTCCAAACATTGCGCAAATACGCCAGGAGTTGTTAGATGACGACGTTTTGGTGGCCGTTGCGGACAACGACCCCCCTCGGTGGACTCGATTTTCCGTTGCGCCAGGCGAATCCCGGGACGCAGAAGACGTGGTTTTTTCCCCTCTTGCTGACATCGTGTTGAAAATCTTTGAACGGGGTACTTCGAGCGACGTCAGTTATCACGCGGCCTCATCGGTAACCCCCCTCTCGGAACGCAGGAACACGTCTCGCCCGGACGCCTACATCACGTACAAGCGTCTTTACTTGAATGAGAAATCAGACAAGACACATTGGTGGAATATCGCGGTCCCGTTCGAATTTAAGAAGGAGAACAGCGCCAAAACAAGGGATGACGTACGTCATACAGTTTGTTCTCCAAAGTTTGGCTTTACTCGCTCCATTGCGTCAGAACATACAAAAGATCATATGGTCCTTGCACAACAGCATGCGCGAAGATCCGCGCCGCCGCTTTACTTTGGGAATTACGATCGAGGACACGGATATGAGGATCTGGTGCCACAGTCGCGCATTCCTTGCGGTCTCAACGCCACTCAATTTTATGGAGGTGTGGCGTTTAATTCTATCGCATTTTGTTTTCAGACGTGATATCAATTATCTAGGCTATCGACGACGTAATCTCGCTCTTTTACTCGATTGGATGTAAGAATGAGGCGCAGCTCGGATGGGATCCCACTGTCCAGCGCTTCCGAGACGAAAACCAAAAGGTTCAATATAAGTTCGCGATTGGCGGTGAAACCTTTACCACGACACGCGAGATTGCTACATATGGTGCAGATCCAATGGTTAGTCGCGGTACCCGAGTGTACGAAGCCAAGGACGAAAACGGGGATATCGTTGCAATAAAAGACTCCTGGCGAGACAGAGACCGTGAAATGGAGGGCTTGATCCTGGAAAATATCTTCCAGGACATTCGAAAGGAATTCGGAGAGGAAGAAGCAGTAAAAGCAAAAAAGTATTTTGTGCAAATTCGCATTTCCGAAAATGTCATCGTCTCTGGCAAGGTCGACGGAACGCTCCTGATCAAGGGCCATGAGGATGGAAAGCTCGTGGCTGAAGGCCAAGAAAAGGATGGTCTGAAATGGGTTCGTACCCCAGAGCCCGCCCTCTCGCGAAAGCTTCATCTACCCAGCACGGGTCACATACCAACTTCTAACCAACCCCCCCAAGGGGCGAGATATAGGCTTGGTTCCGATAATAACATCCCGCAGAGGATACACACTCGTACCGTGTTTGAGGATGTCGGGGAGGCTCTCATGAACGTGAAGAATCTGAGAGACTGTTTCATCTGCTTATCTGGGACACTAGAAGGTAAGCAGTTGTGATTGCCCTTTCATTCGCGACTATGTATATACGACTCGAACAGCCCTGCGTTATCTACACGGAGCCGGTTGGGTGATTTCAGTGTCAGCAACGTACTATGGTTCGCTCGTAAACGGATCGGGAAGTTGTCCGATTTCGAATATGCAAAGAAAGTCGGTTCTGAAAGTACGCACGATGTTCGAACGGTAAGCCTCAATCCAATCCTTCCCCATCGTGTACTGACGATTGGTAGGGAACAATGCAATTTATGGCAGTCGAAGTAGAAGTTCAGGATTACCTCTTTCTTCCCAAACTTATTCCTCGAAAACTTGGCGAGTCTCCCAGGGTCGCGGTGCCCCCATTTCGCATGAACTTCCTCCACGACCTCGAATCCGAGTGGTGGATGGCCATGTGGATGCTATTTTACCACACTGACGCGGCCTCACCCACCGACAAAGTCGATGGGCAGTTGGAGCACTTCGACCTGGCGTTCCCCGATGCAGTTGCTGCAGGACCACGCCGAAACTTCTTCGAATTCTTGCACAAACGAGAACCGGCTTGGGAAACACTTTCCCAGACGTACAAAGATCAGTGTTCCCCAGTCGTCGAGCTTGCAGATGATCTGCTCCGTTTCTATATCAAGGTGGAGGAACGATTCCCGGATATCTCGCTCAGTGGCGATACTATGCAGGAGGCACATGAAGCGGCCCGCGACGCACATGGTCGGGTTATACAGAATCTACAGGGGTCGAACGTCGTTTTGCAGCCTCTTCGTCCAGTGCGAAGGAAGAGGGATGAGCCCGGTGATTCACCCACTCGGACCCAGACGAAACGATCCAGACAAAGTTAGTAAGCAATACACAATTAGTACGTGATACTTTCGTTGCTGGGGTGCCCACTTGCAAACCGTCGTTTACGCCAATACCCATATCATTCCGATGGATAAACTGACAGCACATGAGCCTACGCGAACGAAACTAGACAGTTGAATTTCAAAGAGTGTTACTGTCGTCGCAGTTATCCCGGATTCAGTGCGTCGGAAGGCCGTAGAAAGCCCGGCACCGTGAGTGCGTACCACCGTCCTGCACGCAAGCGGTGCGCACACTTTTCTTGTGGTTCCTAATACGACTACTAGGGAACGACACGAGGTAGGACGACAAGAGATTGCTTTTCGAGCATGGCGTCACATCTACACTCTTATTCCTACCGTGTTCTGCGCATCCCGGGCCACGCTGCATCCTATGCACGCTGTGTCTACATTAACGTCCGCTGTCCCTGCGTTCCAATGACCAGGCGTCGCTAACTCAATTTCGTAGAGTTCGTCATGGCCCTCTTCGGCCGCAGTAAGCGCATCGTCCAAAGTGGATGCAAAATGCGAGTGAGTGTGGCTCGCTGGTGTCTAAATAGGGTGCCACTGAAACTCGATGAAACGTCCCCTTTGAGCATTCACGAAGCAAAAGGAGTGTTGGCAGGAAATGGCAAGTCGCGGACCTCCTACAGAATGTCCAAGTCCACCCTTCACCAGACAAAATGGTGATCTGCGGCAGTTAGGCCTCGCGAGGGACTCCGTAGATAGAGTGGGTAGAAACAGAGAGGCAAACTCTGCGATGACTGCGCCTATGGTACGTCCTCACCTGCGCCTGTTGACATTTCTCCATCGGCTGCGTGAAAAGGACGGGAACGATCCCCAGTGCCACCCTGAGGGGACTACCGACGTGATATTCGAACACTCATTCGGTTGGTTGCTTTGTGAAGGGATGCGCGCCAGAGCCCCATCGAACGTGTGCTTTGCGATCTCTATTTCTGACCGTTCTTGTTTTCTGCTGCAGCACCTCCGCGGATCGCTATCGTCATGCCAAGAATTCTGCGCTCGACGGCGTGACTTGTGATTGGCTTGTGGTGAGGGCCGAAGCGGCTAGTTCTGCTCTGTTATGGTAAGTACCCCGTCCAAACAGTCACTGATGAGTTTCCTGCACTCACAACGAACGTCTATGTACGAGCTAGTTAATGCCCTCAAGCATAGTTCTCTACTTCACGGGAAAGTGCATAGGTCGGACGCAATCAGCTGGGTTACGGTAGGTGGTCTCAGACAACACCAGATCAACGGCCGAATTCGTGGCGTACATGCGCATGATTCCGCTAGACTTGATTATCGTCGTGTGATCGCGGTATGCTTAGCTTTCTGTGGAATCATGGAGGTAAATCAATGAGTCCATGCAGGTCCGATAACTTTTCTTCTTGTGAGCAACCTCGTGGGCCATTGAGAATTTCTTCTAGGATACCTATACATTATGTACCTCTGTTGGGGAGCGTCAAATCAAATGTGGCGGGTCTGGAAACCACCTTGGCCACTTCGTTGAATGTGAACCCGGGGAGTGCTTCTGTATGCAAGGTAGGTTGGCAGGGTGGATCACGAGGCGCGCATAGTCGACTATGCAGCTATGTAACCAGGGGAAGTAAGTTGAAAATACCATGCCGACTCACTAGACAGATATGCGTGAAGCACTGATGGATGGCAACGCGATCAACATCGGGTCCATGCATGACACTCTTATATTGTTCGTTCCTGCCCCCCTGTTCCCATACGGGGCGAAGTCCCGTCGGGAGCACGCTTCGCCTCCCACCCGCGGAACCCCAAGAGGCTGCAGATCACCATGGCCATTGATTTCGGAGGTTTTTTCTTTCATGGTGACGCCGCGCAGTGTCCCTAGTCAGAGGAAATTTTAGACGGTGTCTGTAACATACCTCGGCTCGAGTTGAATTGAGAGCCTGGGCGTCCATGCTGGTCGGGGTCCAATACTTGGGTAGAAAGGACGGTCTTATAGTCGATCGCGGATTCCCACGTGATCATCGGTGGTGTTGTCATTGATACGGGTCCTTTGTTCGACTACAAGACACGCCACTCTGAGCGAAGTTCCATGCAGGTATTGCGGAACGGCGAATCAGGTACTGAGACCCAGCTAAAGTGTGCACGGTAATAGAGGCCAACGCGGAAATGGGCGACATGCGCCTTCCAACGACAACAAGGATGTACAACAGAAACTGGTTGCAAGGGGTAAATGGCATGCCTCGATGAAACAGGCCACGTCGATATGGAAGATGACACTTTTTTGTTTGGAACGCGCGACGCCAGCTCAATAAAGGCCTGCTGTCTCCGCGCCGCACCGCTCTCTCTGGCTCTCCGTCTTTCCTTGACCTCGTCCTTCACTTTGCCATGCTTTCCTCTCGTTTCTGGGTCCAAGTGGCCCTTGCCTTCGTTTTAGCTCAGAGAGCCAATGCGGAACAGCATACCATCTCATACGTAAACCAGTGAGCCTCCTCGCTTGGTGTGACGGAATGTGTGTTCTGACAAACAATTAGCTGCGGCAATAATTCCTATGTATACCCACTTCTGATCCCATGACCGCCACACATCTGACCCTCCTTCTAGCCCGAACTTGTCGAAGGTGGAAAGAACATTCTTCAGGGCGATTCGTACACGTCTAACGGCGCCTGGTCCGGCATCTCGTATGTCTAACATATGCCTCAGCCTTTTCCTTTTCTTATTGAACTCCTTAGGTTCCTTCAGACGGGTAAGCCTTTACACGTGTCGCGAGACTTTCCTTTCGACAACAAATTTGCGGCTAGGTCCATGTGAGGCAAACGGTGAACACTGCTCACTGGTTGAAATCACACTTCACAACGCACAGTGTGCTGGATGTGGATCCTGTGTGGACATCTCCTTGATTTCCCCGTATGTCCCATCTTATTCTGTCTTCCCCCGAGTTGCTGATGGACCCTTTTTGATCGGAACAGCCATTCCTCAAACGTCCCGACTTCGTTCGCGTGCGTTTGAACCTAACAGGCCACTTTATTTCTCATGAGCTCATGTTCTCGACAGGTTTTATGGCGGCTGTGATGGTGTGGGCAAGGAATGTACGTTTACTGTATCTCCTGGCCCCGCTTACTCTAACTCGTCTCCCTGACACAGGTGACAGTGAAAACTGCGGAGCAAATGCATTTTTCACTCCTACTGATTATGCTGCCCAAGCCTATTGCGAGACTGACAACGTGAGTCCTAATTGTGTTCCCATCCGGTCGGCGATGTATGGATGTGCCCCCGCAGGTCAACCTCCTGGTTGCTTTCTGTGCCAATGCCTCAGAGCTCGTGTTGTCCCACCAGATTCCCGGTGGCTCTTCTCCGACTGGCTCGCCAGACACCACTCCCACCCCCCGGCGGGCGGGGGCGGGGGGC
>JBBPTV010001002.1:0-12948 GCA_038094275.1 Tubosaeta brunneosetosa | reverse complement strand
CACTTCCGAGAGTCTTTCTTGGCTCAAAGCGGGCACATTCTCGGACGCGGATTGGCAAGCACGGTCCATCTCGCCCGCGTCGTCTACTGCATCTGTCTTTCCTTCGAGTTCAAGCAAACGGTTAAGCTTCAGTGTACTCATGGAGCAGGAAAGACATGCCCGTGCGACAGCCCTTCTGAGAACACAAGGCGAAGACACTATCAATCAGGGTGCCATCAGACGGTGGGTTCGTTGGATGCACAAGTACAATATGAAGTCTTGGGTTATTCCATGTGCATTCGCCGCCTCTGCCTACATCAAGTGGTGCATTGGCCTAGGGGATTACTCAGGCATGTCTCTGTTTCGCATCTCTGCTCTCGAATATCACTCACCCCCACACGACCAGGATGTGCTACTCCACCCATGTTCGGTGACTACGAAGCACAGCGACACTGGATGGAGCTGACCATTCACCTTCCCGTTCGACAATGGTACCGTTATAACCTGCAATATTGGGGTCTCGATTACCCTCCGTTGACAGCCTATGTCTCTTGGATTTGTGGTAAAATGTAAGTAATTGAGTGGTTCTGTCACATACAATAGATTTCATCCAGTTTACCTCTAGTGGATCATGGATAGAACCGTCGTGGTTTGCACTCGATACTTCTCGCGGAATAGAAACTCCGGGAAATAAGTTGTTCATGCGTTCAAGTGTCATTGTGCTCGACGCTCTTATATACGTCCCGGCATTGTATGCTTTTTCGCGTATATGGCATGCAACACGCTCTTCCAGAACACAGGTACGATGACCTTTCCTTGACGTTCCCTGCTCCAATTCACTGTTCCACAGCACGCCGCGCTGATCTCACTGCTTTTCCACCCCGCTCTTCTGCTCATCGACTTTGGCCATTTCCAGTACAATTCAGTGATGCTCGGTACGCAAATCAACCACAATCACGACATTCATCTTCATATAACCGTACCCGCAGGGTTGTCTTTGTTAGCAATCAATGCGTTCGCAATCGGATTTGACCTAGTCGGAGCCGTTTTCTTTGTTTTGAGCCTGGGGTTCAAGCAAATGTCGCTCTACTATGCTCCCGCCATCGGGGCTTATCTGCTTGGGAAATGCATATTTCTGGGAACCAAGGATGGGTACGGTCGTTGTTGACAAAATGATCACATATGCTGATCCAGAAACTAGACTCAAACTCTTCGTTAGACTGGCACTAGTCACTATGCTATCCTTTCTCGTCCTCTTTGCACCGTTCCTACCGCCATTCTCTCCTGTGTCCGCTTTCTTGGCTTCGATGACACGCATCTTCCCATTTTCCCGCGGCATTTTCGAAGACAAGGTCGCGAACTTTTGGTGCTTCACGAATGTCACGGTCATCAAATGGAAGCGCTTTTTTGACGGAAAAGAGTCATTACTCATCCGAGGCTCGGCTGCTCTCACCGCGTTTGGGTTTCTGCCTGCTGTGGCCGGGCTTTTATGGGGCGGTTACAAGACTCGATCAGCTTCGTCCTCTGCAGGACCACAAATCCAGACCCCTACTCTCCCATTACTCCCTTATGCCCTTCTGACGACCTCCATGTCATTTTTTCTCTTTTCGTTCCAAGTTCATGAAAAGTCCATCCTGTTACCTCTTCTTCCTCTCACCCTCCTTCTTTCTGGTGCGATGCCCGGCGAAGAGGTGTTCGCGTGGGGTACCCTAGGGAACGTCGTTGGCGTCTTCAGGCGCGTTTGATATGTTCTTTTTTCTTTGTTCGAATCATGCTCATGCACTCCGATCACAGCATGTGGCCACTTTTAAAAAAGGACGGCCTCGGCGTCCAATACATTGCGCTCCTCTTACTCTGGTGCACACTCATCGGACACGATCCCTTCCGCATGCGGTGCGACTCGTTCGTGCACGCGTTGTCAGCCGTACGTGATGATTCCCCGCCCCCGTGTCTACCCATCCGACGTCCTCCCTAGGTCGTCCACGTTTCGATGGCGGTGTTGCATCTGCTCGAGATGGTCGTACCACCGCCTGCACGCTACCCGGACCTCTTTGCGGTACTGAACGTGCTCGTTAGTACGCCCGTGTTTGGGCTGATCTGGCTGTGGAGCATCCGACGTGGTATTCAGGTCAGCTGGGCGATCACCGGGCTGCCTGGGGCGCGGGGCGCGGACCCTCGCAAGTCGACACTCAAGCTCGTCCACGACGGCGCGGAGGTGGCGCAGGAGAGCGAGAACGAGGGGAGTCGGAGCGGTGTGCGGAGGGAGGCGGGCATGCGTGCGGTGAGTTTGGGCTATGCGAGCGGGCAGAGCGGAAGGAGGGGGCACGCGGACCCGCGGCGGAGGGCGCTGGAGAGGGTGTCGAAGCGCGCGGCGAGTGTGGAGGTGGAGTAAACGATGCGTTTTCATTTGTCTACTTATTTATTCCTTTCGTATCATGGATTCACGGTGACCACGCGGTGTGACAGATTTTAGTGTACATATGGCGGAGGACGGCCCACTCAAACTCTCAAGCCCAGAGGTACTTGGCATGCTGCTCGGGATACCTACCCCCTTTTACATCCGCACTCTCGATGACCTGATTGATCTCCTGTAGCTCCGCCTCGGTGAACTCGACATCGCCCCCTGCAGAATTCTCGAGCGTACGCTTGGCGTGCCTGGGAAGAAGCATTCCAAATGAATAGAAGGTAACCCGGGGCGACTGTCTACACGTACGACGATCCCGGAAGCGGCAGGACGTGTTGTCCGAGCGCGCCGACCCAAGCGATGGACAGCTGCGCGGGGGTGATGTGCTTCCTCTCAGCCAGCCCTGACAGCGCGTCCACGATCGCAAAGTTGTGCCTCAAGTTCTGGTGGGGTAAGGCGTCAGAGATGAGTCTCGGTATGGACACAAGTGTGCGGACCTCTTCTTGGAAACGGGGCATGTGATGGCGCATGTCGCCCTCTGTGTCGATGGTTAGTCGTCTCCTGGGATGGTGTTTTGACGACACGTACCGGGGAGGTCCTCGGGCCTCTTGATCTGGCCGGTTAGGAAACCCCTTCCGAGTGGCCTAGGACGTGGATGAGAACATGATAGATCTCAAACGGAATGCATCGTACGCGTAGGCGGCGACCGCCACACCGAGTTCCTTGGCTGTGGCAATGACTACCGCGGGGTGAGAACGCACCAGGGAGAGGACCACGCGACGACTCACCCTCACGTGTTTGTGCTTCGTACGAGAACGGGCTGACTTCAATCTCGACGACGCTGATCGGGTGAACCTATCCAAAGATTGAGGTGTCGTGTCCGACCAGCGTGTACCACATACCTTGTGACCACGCCGCAGCGTCTCAGCGCTGCACTCGGACATCCCGATGTGGTCTAGCTTGCCTTCGCGCTTGAGCTTGGCGAGCGCGCCGATGGAGACCTCCACGGGGACATTGGGATCGACCCGCGCGCACTGGAACAGATCGAGGCGCTTCGTGCCTCTCAATCGCTCGTTGACGAGCGCCACGCTTCGAGCGATGTTTTCTGGGCTGCAGGACGACACGTTGTAGCACTTCGTAAGTCCGTCAGAAACGGGCACACGCACGAGCCGTCTGTACCCGGGTTCCCGGGCCCCAGGGTGCCTCCCTTGATAGACAAGAACGTCTTGTCGGCATACTCGGGATATGTCTCGAAGAACCTCGCAATCATGTCGAGGTTCGCGGTGGAAAAGTTGTGCCCATAGAATTCCCCTGTGCGCGCGTCGTCAGGGGAAAAAGGGAAGGAGAGGATGTTGCTCACCGCCGTTGAGGAACATTTTCGCGCCGGGAGGCAAGGCGTCGACGCCGGCTTTGATGGACTCAAAACATTGCTCGTCTGGAACGGGTTCCGGCCGCCATCTACAGGACGGGTCAGACACGGCATCGTCACGAAACTTGGGGTACTTGCGTCATCAACATGAGACCATGCTGTCGCGGAGACAGTGAGATTTCTATCCAGCGAGACCTTGAAGACGATGCGGACTCACGGCCACTTTCCCGACCACGACGTCGGATGCTGTTCCTCCAAGATGGGTTGTTGTGCGTGTCATTTAGCAAAGATGTGTTTACTGTCTGCATTCAGTGATCTCAGGAGACCTTTATAATGGCCCTCAGGGGTTGTATGACGCATGACGCATATCTTCGGCAGCATATGGTCAGCATATTTAGTCAAAACTGTTGCACCTTGGGGGCTATGAGAGAGGATACTTTAGCCGCTGATGGTGACGTATCGCTGACAAGAGTGAGTGAGTCACGCCTGACCCTCCACGCACTTACAGTAAAGGAGAATGTGACTTAATTCTGGAAACGGAATGACTCCCACTGAAGCAGAGCGCGCCCATGTTCATTCGGTCTGTAAATCTGCCCGCGCAAAGCCCCGACGCCACGACAATGGCCAAGAGGCATTGCTTCTAACACGCAGTAGATCACCTGGGCAGAGGGGTATTCCAATTCGGCCCAAAAGAACAGGCGCACAAGAGTATGGGCGGACGACGGAAATGATTTCTGCATGGGATGCCAACCAACATCATGTTGATCTCTGAGCGTGTGATGACCCTGTGACACGAGTCACACACGCATACCACACTTTGTCACGCGGACGAGGGGCTTAGTTCGTTCGCTCTTGACCGACGTGAGTCCCACCCAGGTTTTCGACTGGTTGTCTAATTGGCTAGGGGAAGCGCTATGTTTCATGGATCTTGATACTGCTCGTCAGGAACAAGATATGGAGTAGGCCTCTATCGAAAGGAGTTTGAATCACGGCGAGCGTTGGGAGACGTGTTCCCGAATTTTTTGGCTCAATAACGCGGAGTGTTCTCAGAAGTGATTTGGGGTCGCTGAGCAACCGCCGCCTACAGTTGTGTATTCTGTGCAGTCCATGCGCAGGTGCCTTGCTGTGTCACTGCATCTGCTCTTGTGCAAGGACTTGACAGCGACACGGTTGGAGGCTGGCGTTTTTTCATTGACTCTTGGTCATGGAGGTTCGAGATCCATGCTCGAGACATGCTTTGTCCTTCAAGAGCCTCGGCGGTGAACTTCTCGATCTATCGTTCCTGCCGCAAGCCGGACCATGCATAGTTAATGGCATTGGTAGACGACGCGTCTCCGTCAGGGAGTTGACAGGTTGATGATCCGGATAGCTGCGAAGCTTTGCGTCCTGTTCCAGGCACCCTACTGCATGTCCTTGGTTCTCCTCGTTTTTCCAACGCGGATCGCAATATCTGCTGTTCGGTTCCATGAACCCCGCACGCACAACCTCACGGGCCTCATGTACAAAGTTTCCTTGTTTGTGTAAAATTCCCGATACGTCTAGCATGAGACTCCGCATGCCCTCCTATCCTCGTCGAACTTTATAAATCCCGTCCTCTTTCCCTCACTCCTCAAACTTACTCTCAGAACGCTTCCTCAACATGAAGTTTTTGTGGCTAGACATCTCCTTCCCCTTCTTTAGCACCGCGCCAGCCATAGTGCCGGTGTCCGTCAACTGGTTCCCCAACAGGCGTTGCAACTACGAATGCCATTTTTGCTTCCATACGAACAAGAATGAATTCATTCTTCCGCTAGAGGACGCCAAACGCGGACTGCGTATGCTCGCCGACGCAGGCATGAAGAAACTGAACATCAGCGGTGGGGAACCGTTTCTCCAACCTCGTTATATCGGCGAGGTCTTCAAGTTTTGTAAAGAGGAGTTACACATTGAATCCTGTTCTGTCGTCAACAACGGCTCGAAGGTGACAGAGAGATGGCTGGACACGTACGGGAAATACCTGGACGTCATGGCCATCTCGTGCGACTCCTTCGACACGGACACCAATGTCAAACAGGGGCGTGCGGAGGGCGGAACCGCAACAACCCACATCGGGAATGTATTCAAGGTGGCTCAGTGGGCGAAAGAGAGAGGCATCAAGGTTAAAATCAACACGGTCGTCACCATGTATGGAATTTCGTACTTGTTTCTCTCGCTGACTCTTCTTTCCAGTAACAACTGGGAAGAAGATATGAACGACCAGATCAAGGAAATTGCGCCGTTCCGGTGGAAGGTACAGCTCGTGTTGCTCTACGCCAGGATTTGATGCAACATGATGCGAACAGGTCTTTCAAGTCCTTTTGTTAGACTCGGAGAACACTGGGGCCGAGACCGGCTCGCTGCGTGACGCTCGGAAGCTTGTCATCACGAAGGAGCAGTTCCAAGCGTTCCTCGACAGGCATGCTTCACAAACGTGCCTGGTACCCGAGGATAACGATGCCATGAAAGATTCTTATCTGAATCTGGATGAAAGGATGCAGTGAGTCCCACACAGGGTCACATACAGTAGGCGCTGACGGGCCGTTCCGGTCAGATTCTTGGACTGTAGGGACGGGGGGAAGAAGGCCGGGAGATCGTTGTTGGAAGTGGGCGTCCAACCGGCGCTACAAGATTCGGGATTTGACGAGGGTGCTTTCAATGCACGCGGGGGAATATTTGAATGGAAGAAAGAGACGTCCCAGTCCCTGGATTGGTGAACGCATATGGTATCTTTTTCGCTTAGTTTGGTTCAATGTTTTAAGTCCGTTTTGCCTCCGTTCTACGATCACAAAATTTTGTTCCGCATCGCGTTCTAATTCTCAGGCTTGTTTCTGCTATTCGTTGCGTGTTGCATGGTGTTCGGAAGCACACGGCACATGTTGGCTCTGAGCGGCAGAGTCTCCCGTGGCAGGGTGGCCAGTGGTGTGATGCGGCGGATGCACGATCACCCACACTGCCAGCGCGAACAGCCATGTTTTACGACCAATATCATGCGAGTCACAGCAACCAAGGCGTTTGACTGCTTTGTGACCCATGACCATCCCCAGCATTCAACATACGCTGTCGACCTTGGTAAACGCGTCGATCAACCTAACGCTCCCTTCTCGACCGTTCGATGATCCCACTCTAGTCCACCGTGCGTCGTGCAACGCTGGCTCGGTCTTACCTGCGGAGGAGGAGGCGCTCCTCCCTATGTTTTTGCATTCCAGAGGGCTCTCCAGCCCCGTCGGTTTCTTACGGCCAAGCGTGGCAGAGAAAATTCTCCAAGACCATGCAAGAAGCGGGAAAAACTCTGCCTGGAATGTGCTCCGCAGGCCGGACGACTCCGCCTGGGCGATATGCTTTGCGGACCACATTGGTGATGTCGATTCAAGGACGTACGCTATGAAAACCATCCTGAAGCGATGGAAGACCGAGGGTGTCTTCAAGGACATCCTCAAAGGTGCGGTGTTCTGCCACTGCTTTCTTCCTCGTTCTACAGCTGTCCTCCAGGATGGAACAACGAGGTCTATCCTGTATACACACCACGACAGGAACGCACGGATTCCGGAGAGAACGTGGCGCTGGGGATCGAACGTGCTGCGCTGCCACTGTTTGGATTTGCCAACTTTGGGTGTCTTCTCACAGGCGCGCCTCTTTAGTTCTCATAACCGTCGGTGGTCTCATGCGAACGACACGTAGCATTCTATGATTGCCCCGTGACGGGAAAGACGATGCTCTGGATTTCTCGTCGCTCGCTCACAAAGAGCACGTGAGTGTGTTTGTTCCAAGGCCACTCAGCGTACGCTCATGTGCCTCTTGAATCCAGATGGCCGGGGCGGTATGACTGTACCGTGGGAGGTGGCATGGGTCTCGGGGAGAGCCCTAAAGAGACCATCGTCCGCGAATGTGCAGAAGAAGCTTCTTTACCCCCTGACTTTGTCAGGAAACACGTGCGCTCGACGGGGATGCTCAACTATACCAACCGGTCTCCCGCAGGGTGGCTACTGCCTGGGATTTACTATCTATACGAGCTCCGACTCCCGAGCAACGGGAGCATCCGGCCGCGGACGAACATCGAGGATGGCGAGGTCGATGCGTTCCAGGTGATGAGTCTCGAAGAGGTGATGCAGCGTTTGCTACGAGAACAGTTCAAACCGAGTTCTGCGATGGCGTTGGTCGACTTTTGTATTCGGAGAGGGGAGATTACGCCTGAGTCGGACCCTGGGTACCTTGACGTTTGCATGGCGTTGAGAAGACCTGTGGTATTACCTTTACCTTGATTGTTGGTGCCTGTATCACACTGACAAAAGGCGATCCTCTCGGTGGCAAGAAAATGTCCGTTGACTCTTTTTCCGAGCACGATTGATATCTGTGGTAAGAGCCACCATGGTGAAGTGAAGCAGGATTGCCCATCACTGACTCGCTGAGGTCCTGTGCATCATGAATTCATGACGTAGCTCCCCCAGACCACATGCTGTCTCCGAGTTATTCAGACCAGCTGACAAGTTACGGGACCGTGTTTGGCCGTTGACTCAGTGTACCAGATAATCGTCTCACCTTACGAGAGTTGCTGTACCTACAGCATTGACCTGGAGGTGGTTTCAATATAGCCACTTACTGATTGCGCTTATCTTTTTTTCAGTGGTAGGCGGGCCTCGAGGATCGGAATCGATACGCGGCGTATAACCTGGGTCTAATTCCGTTTCTTCCAATCTCTTTGCTGATGGACGCCAGACCAGCACTAACCAAGGTGTTCTCGAGCATACCATTGATTTGATTCACGAAGTCACGAAAACTTGCATTAGGATTTAGGAACGAACGCCAACAGCCGCGAAAAACGAGACCCCCTTCGGGTCCAGGAATACGTCCTCTCTTTCTCAATTCGAGGTGACAACAATACCCTTGCCCGGTGCCGAGCCTAGTGACACATTGCTCCCATGGGCTGAGTTTGACTTTGAGCCGCGTTACCATCTGCGATGTTGTGACTATCTGACTGTCCGATGCTGTCCGAAGTTACTGTACATGATAGTAAACAAGAATCTAAGTTGAAGATCCTGGAAAGCAGCCTATAATTTTGCAGGTAGTGGCAGGAAAGTCTCTTTCACATCGCGTAGCTTGTTCTCGTAAGACGTAATCATGTCGTCAATATCAGAGATCGTACACTTTGCAGTGCGAAGCACTGGATACAAAGATCAGTGATGATCATCGGAATTGAGAATTGGGACGACAACTGACAGAAACTGTTTGGCTTAGTGTAATCAATGATAAAGTTACCACACTCGGCTATGACCGTTGCAGCCCTCCTATTGACGACGTGGTTTGCAATGATGTTGCGCTTGACCTGCTGGAGGACAAGTGTGATCGACTTTTCATGCTTCTCGATTTTCTTCAATCGCTCCGCGTCGTCAAGGAATTCGAAGACGTCCTTCATTGCGCCTGCTAAACGAATAACCCGCTCGTCGCGATTTCTCTGGTCTATGAGTACCTGCGTGAATATATCGATCATGATTAGCGACAGCACGAATTCGAATTCGAAATTGGATGGGATAGACATACTTTGTTTGCAGTAGATACGCCAGACAAAGCCAGGGAGGCATATGGATTGATCTACCACGTTCAGAAGGTGAGCGAGGAAAGAGAGAAGATGAACGGCAGTTACCAATGCAACACCAGTGATGATCTTGTTAAACAATTCTGGCCTCTTTAAAAGGACACCCCGTAGGGTTTGAATTGTCTGTAGCTCGGTAACAACGTTTGTGCTAGTATCAGCGGCCAGGTCAAAGAGGCCGGCAGCAACCGGTGCAAGAGCAAGTGTGTCTATTGCTTCCATCGCCTGGTTGACGACGGCGGTGACTCGAGATTTTTCTGCAGTAGAGCCATCGGATGGTTGAGAAATAAACGTAAACTTGATTGTAAACTTGGTGAGTTCGGACCCATCGGAGGTATCCTTGCGAAGGCATTCTTGGAATACTGATCACATGGATCGCGTCAACAGACGATGGCAACAAAGATTCATCGTACTGCCATCCTTTAATTTTTCTGTGACCTCCCCGATCGTATAGGCGAGAGCTCCAACGAGTTCGTCTTGCTTCTTGACACGATGCTCGTGGTAAACTTGTACGAGTAAGGTAGACGCATCGGCACCGCCCCTAAGAATGTTGAGCTTCCTGAAGTGAGAGAACAAGATGAGTACGAACAGAGATAAGGTGACATTATCCCAACGAGTGCATTGCCCCTTTTCGTCCGCTGTGGGGGTCTGCGCTATAGCATCCCCGATGGAAAATTGGACGTAGAATTTCTCCGAGGGGAAGAGTTTGCGCCCGACCTGAGCGCGAAGTTCGATATCTGGTAGAATATCAAGTGAGATACAACCGGAAATCTGTCGCTGAAGGGTACCTTTGATGGTGATGGTCCTTAAGCACATTCAGTACATTCCCAATAGTAAACTCTGCACGTAGTACATACATGATGGACCGAAAATGTGGAGCCGAGTTGAATTTTGCAAGGAGATGATGACTGGGGGAGAGAAATATGTCGCAAAAAAAATGGCAATGCCGTTGCAAGGTTAAAAATTTCCAGGGGGATTATGACGTACATGACGTACTTCATCTAGAAGTCGGGTTGCACTAAGCGATGCAAAAAAAACACGCCGAGTGTCGATACCATAAACAGTTAGGTTAGGAACTTGTTCTTGTTTTGGTTATTGCCTACATGTTTCCACCAATCAGAGTGCCGGGAACCTCTCTGAAGGACATTTTCATTGAATACGTTGATCGCTCTTCGCTGTTGGCCTCGGGAGGGCAGGAACCACCTCAAAATGCTCTCAACACTGATGTGTTCGATTGTTCTATCCAAGAGATTGCATTAGCGAAAATTGACACCGGGTGTAGTGTGAATGCATCACCAACATGTAGGGCTAAACACTGTGGGAAGCAAAAGCACCTTTAATCAATGACTGTGCCACTGAATGCTCCAAATTCAGTGACAGGCAGTTGTCACTTATAATCAGTGTCTGGTCACACTTGCCTTCAAAATGTTTATAAGTCCAAATATACTCTAGATAACTCTATATATAATACAAGTGTTTTATATATGTAAGTCAGAATTATAGTCTAGTGGTATACTTGGCTATCTGAATGTGTGTGTGGTTGAGGGTTCAATCCTGGACAAGTGTATTTTTTCAGCCCAATTTTTGATATCAATAATCAGTTATTTAGAGTAGTAATAACAGTAGAAAACATGGGCAATGTCACTGATTTTTATTAGCAAAAATGAACACATCAGTGACAAAATTTGTCATTGAATTGAAGTGCTTTTGAATGATTTTCAGTGACATTGCCAGTACTTATCCATGCTCTCGCCAATTTTAAAAAGTGCATTTTGTTCCCACAGTGAAAGTAGATTCTCGCCTCAAAGTTTTGTCACGGTGAATGACATACGCATTGCAGCACCTGCGAAACATATCGAAATGCTCATTGTTGAACGCCGCCTGCGTGCCAACAGACTTCCTCTCGGCGACATCATACCTTTAGACAGCATTCAACAAGTTGTTCAGCTTGTCCCAAAATTTGGTTCCAAGTGTCTGCTTGAGATGTCATGTGACAACTGTTTGGACATCAGCCGAGAGTTCTTTGTCAATAGCTTTGCAGATAAGGAGACGTTCCATGCTATCCTTAGTATTCAGTAGTCACTCACTTGACTGTGAATCTTGTCTTATCAGTATCACACTTGCTTCGTGGTTATCATAATAGATTGAAATTTTCACAATGAGCTCCGACTGTTGGTGCCTAAGCGGTATCCTACCGGGTGCTACCAGTGCTACCCTCCCTTACTCGCCAAGCTCTCCTGTTCTGCTCCTACCTCGCCTAACCATTCTGCTGATGTGGGCCGTACGGCGATGTTATCCTGCTCGACACCAGGAGTACTGCAAAGAGTGCGCGTAGCGGGTTTTGCCACGGATATGGCGCTTCGCCGGTTATGTAACATGACCCGAAACCCAAGCTTGAACTCTCGTATGTCTGACGAGCGTTCATTGATAGGCACTTGTTCGAGCGGAAAACGCCCCGCACACCGTCTGCACCGTCTCCCAGATTTTCCGCGACGCCCGGCGCAGGTTTTCCGACTGCCCAGCATCGCTTTAAGAGTGCCTTTGCGCGTGCACGGGACGAGGCAAACCTGAAGGGAGCGAGTCGGACGGATGCCCCACCTGTCGTTCTGGCCACCCAACGCACTTTACCCGTCCCATCAATCCACGATCACCCAGTTCCCACCGATTCTGATGCCCTGGGTCGCCAGATCCACGATGAGAACGCTCGGAGGATCGCACATATGACTGAGGCGGAGATCGAGGCGGAGAGACGGGAAATTCTGGAGCAGCTGGGTGAGGGGACTGGAGATTTGCTGAGACGTGTGCAAGAGGCACGACGACGGAAGCGGGAAAAGCAGTCACTGGAAGAACAAGCGGAACAATCGAACGCACACGATGACGGCGTGCGCCGGACGACCAACCGTGAGCACCACATTGTATCACCTACCCCGCACCGTTCTTCAACTGGGTTGGCCACTAAACCGGGTGTGCTTCGAGTGAAGAGTCTTGAGAACATAGGACAGTCGGGTGAGCTCCAGTCTTACTCTCTTTTCTACCAGCAACTCAAACGTTCAGTGCTATTGCCATTGCCCGCAACCAGCAGCACGCGCCCCTCCAGTCGGACAGGCCGCAAGTTACGCTTCGCAGAAGTTACCCCAGACGACGTGCATGTGTACGAATCAGCACCTAGATCTCCTAAACGAATCCTCGCACTCCCTCCCCCACCGGATACAAAAGACGACTCGATCGTGTCTCTGGGGACGTTCAATCAAAATGCAAAGAGGCGCCTCCCCATCGAGAGTCCCGCAAAGGACCTACCCACGCCCGCTTCCAAAGTGGACGACGAGCCAGAGGAGGGTACGCCGGAGTACATACGTCGACGGTACTTTCCAGGCGTGCCCGCAAACGATCCAAGTATCGCGTGGATCGAAGGTTCCTCCAAAGAGCCGATGGATCCATCTGTCCCCAGATTCGATCTTCATGGCGTCCCGATATCGGCTCCTCTCTCCGCCACATTGCCGTCTCATCTCGGGCTTCATCATCACGCAGAGGGTAGTCATGCCGGGTACACCATCGATGATATCCTCCTTCTGGCTCGATCGACCGTACCAG
>JBBPTV010001001.1:0-12950 GCA_038094275.1 Tubosaeta brunneosetosa | reverse complement strand
TGCCAGACAGGAGATAGGCGGAAGTGTGCAATTGAGAGCACAGTTCTACTAGCTGAGGGAGGAAAATAGGTGAGACAATATGAACCAGTCGCCAGATCAAATGGGTTCACCTGGCAGACAGCCAGTACGACGATACTACCTGGTGGAGACGGCGATGATATGTTATCGCCATTGAGAATTCTCACATGGGATCGGACACGTACTTTTAATCCCAAGTTTGAGAGGCGCGATTCTGCCAATCGCCATTATTCAAAAGTAAGCACCCCGATCACTCAAGTTAGGATCATGGCCTGACAAGCGGCCTAGTTGGTGATGACGTGTAGTTTTGGTGAGTCCACTGTCAGGCAAATTAATCCGTTTTTTCGGATCCACCTCAGCTTCTAGGAACGATGAGCACTTCGACACGTCAACATTCCCGCTGACCGAACAATCATCGAGATTTTGATTGCAGGAGGGTTTGCAGAGTAATAGATAAAGCACAGGTGGTGTGCAAGGAAAAAAAAGGAAGCGGATGCGACGCCTATGGTACGGAAGCGTGTGGAGTAGGGGAAGCGAACGTACGACGGTTTGAGCCGGGGAGCAGAGCCGTTCTGGGTGGTCTAAGAAATTGCCCGAGGGTTGGTCTTGCTCCTTAGATGGTGAGGCGCCGGTCCTTGTCCTTGTCTGGCGCTGTGTGAGACGCACGGATCAGGAAAATATGGAACAACTCACGCAGGACCTGCTGGGCATCATCTTACCCGGCTTGCAAGTCCCAGACACGACTCCCAGTCTTGTTGACGTCTATTTTCACAGGATCTCCGCGTGGCATCATCCATAGCCCACCACGAGGGCGACGGGGGTATGCAACGGCATGCCTATCATCACGCCGACGACGACGACGAGTGCTTGCAACGGCATGCCCATCACCACTACCACGACGACGACGACGACGTGCGGGGGCAAGCGATGGCCTCGCCATCAAGACGGCGCCGAGGGCGAGGGCAACGGCTTCCCGACCCGACCCGACGACAGAGCGGACCCACCACTCTCAAGGTGGCGATGGCGACGCGACAGCCCACCACCATCACCATGCGCGAGGACGACTGCGATGTGATGACTTCACCATCACCAAAACGGGGAGGACGGCGACAGCGCACCCACGACGACGCGCAATCAGGGGCAACGCAATATCGCTCCAGAGAACGAGGGAGGGGAGCGTGCAACGGCCCAACAGCCGACGACGAGGGCGGGGACGCACAACAATGCACCCACTTCCACAACGCCGACGACGACAATGGCGACGGCGACGGCGCACCCACCATCGCCACCATCGCCACAACGTGGGGGAGGGGGTGCCATGGCGCGCCCACCATACTGCTGCCGATAACGACGAGGCGAAGGTACGCAACGACGCGCCTACCTCCACAGCGCCGACGACTGCGGCGAAGTGGCAAAACAGCATGCCCCCCATCATCCCCACCGCCATCACCTCGACAGTGGGGGCGCAATCAATCACGATGGTGACAACGACTACAGGGCGATGGCACGCAACGGCTACCCACCACCACAGCGCCGACGACGACTGGGGCGACGTGGCAAAATGGCACGCCCCCCTTCCCCCGTCCACCATGACAGCGGGGCTGAAATGGCTTGCCAACAACGACCAAGGTGACGATGGCGAGGGCGAGGGCGAGGAAGCGTGACGGCACGCCAACGAGGGCAAGGACACACAACGGCACGCCTACCCCACCATAACGACGACAAAGAGGCGAGGGGGTGCAGCGGCGCACCCACCACTACCACGCCCAGGGCAAGGGTACGCGACGGAGCACCCACCTTCACAACGACGGCGGCGAGCGACGAGCACAAGGGGGCGTACACCATGACGAAATGGGCTGCACAGTAGTGATGCAAGTACACCACCACCACCCATCACCAAGACGAGGACGGCGACTTGGGGACGTGATGGCTTGCCCATCAACCCAATCACGGCGACGGCAGTAAGGGATGCACATCACAAGGGACGAGGAGGCCATCATGCGCACCACGGCGAAGAGGACGAGGAAGACAGTGGCGGCGCTCACCGCAAAGACGAAGAGAAGGGGAGGCGCATTCGTACCAATTATGTGTATTGTAGTACAGAGTTGCTCACTGTCGAAGGATGCTGGGGCGTGCCCAGATGACACTCACCTTGTGCTCAGCTTCCTCTGGCATCAAACTGACTAAGTACACATTTCTTTCTTTCAGCCATTATTTTCTTGACTCCTTTGCAGTGATTGGTGTCCCTCCACAGAAGTTATAGGGGTATTGCACATGGGCATGACATCCGGCCATCAATTTGAGGCGCGAACGTTAGGCTTTCCATATTCTCCACTGTCTTTCTCATAATTTCACCATGGATCAAAACTTGGATGTTACTCTTCGTGATTTCGATGGAAACATTTTGTCATGTCTGTTATTTCATTGATTGCCGAGCTTCATCGTCTTTCTGACCACTTTCTTGTGTCCTAGCCTTCTGGCAGTATGGCCTCGTGGACTGGGAACTATTCTACGACTGCCTGAGGACGATTATCATTTCAAACAAAGAGTGGGCAGCTTTTCGTTACGACGAGACCGTGCGCGAGCGACATGGGGCTCTTTGTCCCCCAAGTGCAATAATTCCAGAACCCGGGACATATATACTCCTTCGTCCGGGTTTGTGCAAGTTGAATTCATTCTGCGGCCTCTTAACACATTGTCTTGCAGATGGTACCCGGATCAGTGTGGGTCGGACTACGCTTTCAGCTCGTGTCCACCATCCAACGATTTCCAATACTCCTGCAAGGGTAAATTGTACACCCCCCAAAATACATGTGTTACAAACCTGATGGATTCTCCACAGACTGAGCGTTACAAAACGCGTGTACGTGCTCGCGACCCTTGTTGCCTTATCTCAGGTCTCCCGGTCATCAGAGGTGACTATAGTCAATTCCAGGCAGCGCACATTTTTCCGCGTGCGCATGACGTCCAGGTTCGTCGTTACGCTTCCATTCTGACACTGCTAACATTGCAAATCAAGTGGATCGATAAAGGCTACCCAAGTCGTATCACAGACCCTGCCCCTCTTTCAGATGTTGGAGGACCCACAAAGATCGACTCGCTTCAGAATACTCTATTACTGCGTGGCGATTTGCACGATGCGTGGGAGAACTACATGTTTGCTGTCAATCCTGATGTTCGCTGTGTCTTTCGTTTATCTGTCGTGATTGTTCTAACTGTGGGTCACAACAGCGTGGCCATGTCGTCGTCCCCTTTGTTCCTGGATATGATGACATTGCGGGCAGGGTTCTCAAATTGGACCACATCTGTGACCAGAATTTGCGTCCCCTCGATGACCTCTTGCGTGACCACTTTCTCCAATGTGTTCTAAAGAACATGAAAGGTGCTGGCGAGCCCACCTGGGACCATGAAGATGCGCTCGGGGGTGGCAAGATGGATCTGTCAAGGCGTGACATTTGGGATGGTACTACGGGTCGAGAGCACTTGGAGTACGAGCTGGCTCACAGATTACATAGCGTTCGTGTTTCCCAGGAAAAAATAGATAATATGACGTGAATATACGAGCGATATGGCGCTAATCGAGTAGAACTCAGTCAGCGCGTTCGATGCGATGGACTGAGGATGAGGATAGTCGAGCGTTTGTATGTATATATACAGTGCGTATCGTATCGTATCGTAATGATCGCAGCTCGACAAAGAACAAAGAAAACCAGAGCGAGAAATTGTATCTCATCAAGACAAAGAGAAAAACGGAGACAAAGTATCGTACGAAAATGAGTCCGCGGCTGTGCGCGGGCTTGCCCAAATCCAACATAATAAATAAGTGATGGGAGGGGCTGATGGAGTGGCGGGAGAGTACACGAACAGCAGCGTCTAGGTTGAAATCGAAAGAATTGTGAATCCATTCAAGGGTACAGATAACAGGAACTGGGTCCTTGACGAGCCTGAGGACCATGAGTCAAGCGGAGTGAACTAGGCTGGTATTCTGGACGGTGAGTAGAAAGGGATGGTGCCGCCGTTAACCACCATTCGATTGAATGCTTATGAGGTTGGCCCGCCGTACTAGCAGGATAAAAACTTACCACTATACCACAAGCGACCCGGAGACTCTTGGGGAAGCAAGATGAGACGTTCGTTCAGCGCAAGACTGGTGCTCATTTCGCTTTCATGATTGAGTGTGACAGAGCAGAAATACTGTTCGAAGGACCTCTAAGCGGCGCTCCAATCAGTGTGTCAATCTGTGCATCGGGACCTTTTGCCTGACGCCGTCGAAGAGTTGGTGTGCGCAATCAACCTGCTGCGCATACTATTTGTCCACGCTCTCGTGACGCATCTTCCCAGTCTGTTTCGCCGTCACTTGTTCATACATACTGCTGCATTTCGGCGAGCGCTTATCGTGGGTCTCGGCGCTCGCCTGCGTGAGTCGCTCATTGTTCCTTATCACCTCGTCGATCTCATCGATCATACCTGTTGTGTCCCTAGATTCTGGTACATCTTCCTTTGTCGTGGGAAATACAACACGGGCGCACCAAGCTGAACGGCTCGAGTACCGCGCTCGCGACCTTTCAAGTCATTCCGGCGCCTCACCTTTCCCGGCTTGTATTCCATTCCTTCTAGAGCTCCTCGCCGTACATTTCCGCAGTCCCCTCCATCCTACCTTTTTTCAACCTCTCCTTGCACACCGGTCTCTACCCTTTCCTGCCTGTTTCTTACAATCCATTTTTCTTGTGCCTTGGTTTTCTCTCGGCCTCCGTCTTGTCTCTTAATTCCAATCTCGCCTGCTCTGCTGTGGTCTGATCTGTACACTGTGAGTCATTAATTCCTGCTTAGATCGATTTCTGATCTACTGTTCACCATTTGTTTGAATTGTTTCTCGGTCATTTCGTAGGTCGCTGCCTTCCCTTCCGTGTACTTCCCAAAATTCCCCACATTCACGCAATCTGCTCTCCCGTCATCTTCTGCTCGTTCTACCTCTATACAATCTCATTGACACTTCATTGACTGTCTTATCCGACCAGAATCTTGCTTGCTGCCTGCTGTTCCTTCTGTCACCTATCCACCCTTCAGTCCCATTTTTATCTGATTTCCCCTTATGAACCACATAAAGCCAGAAGATATCACATGTCAGGTCATGGGTAAGCTGCAGGTGACTATCTGGTGTGCTCATGTGCGCTCATCTCTTTTATGTAGTTGGCTGCCTCACTGTATCTTCACCACTTACCAAAGAAGATGACATCCGGGTCACTGTCTCTGTTGGTGATGTCTCTAAAATAACATGCTCTGGAGATCTCTCACAGGATGGTTTGATGGCAACATGGAATCATTCCTTCCTGTTGTATGTTTCATATGGCTCTTTGATACAATATTTGCTCACACTCTATCTTGTAGTTCTGCCCCCCTATCTACAACTGTTGAGGTTGTTATCTGCATTTTGCCTGAAGAGCTCAGTCTTGAGTGGGATAAACAACCACTGGGTAGTTGCATGATCACAGATGTAGCTAGCTTATTGGAATCTACCACCCCATGGAAGTGTGGGTTCCATCTCTATCTTTTCAATTCAAGCACTGATTGTCTCTTACTGTAGTTGATGTGCTGGAAATACCTGGTGCAACCCTGTCCATGACCTGCACAGTTAGTGATGCATTGGTAAGCATTAGTTTTGAAAAGCAACTTTTAGATCATTGAAGATGCCCCTAGATTGCACAGGATGAGCATGACTGTCTGTTGGCTCTCACAACTGACAACAAAAAGCTGTACAACTTTGCAATAAGGTTTCAAAACCCTGCCTGTGCCATCACAAATGTTGAGGTGGATCTAGCAAGATTGGATCTCTGCCCTTTTGGCCATGCATGTCACAATGTGGTTCTGAGTGACCTTGCCATTTCTTTTTCACACTGCTATGATCAACTAGGCAATGTCTCTGCTCTCCACAAAGCTGCTGATCTCATGGCAAGAAGGCTCTATCTCTGTCCATTTGGCCATCCAGACCATGCTCATGCTCTTGGAGGGCTTATAATAATGCTGAGGAAATTATATTGTATTGAGAAGAAAGCAGCAGACCTGGATTATGTGGTGGCTCTACAACAAAGGTGGCTTGAGCTATGTCCACCAGGCCACCCAGAACATGCAAGGGCTCTTGGGGTACTTGCCAATTCCTTGTGGGAGCAGTACTATAGGCAAGGGCAGAATATTGATCTGAACTGGGCCATTGAACTGGGAGAACAAAGCCTTGAGTTTTGTGAAAAAGACCATGGAGACTATAACTCATTTCTCAATAACCTTGCACTGCTCTTCAATGCACGTTATAGAGCAGAGGGTAATTTGAGTGACTTGAGCAGAACCATCCAGCTTCAAGAGAAATATCTTGAGCTCTGCCCACTAGGTCATCAGAGTCATGGACTTGGCCTTCAGAACCTTGCCATATCCTTATGTGACCAATATGATGAGACAAGCAACCAGGCTGATTTGGTCAGGGCAATTGACCTATTCAGAGGAGCATTAGACCTACATCCAATTCATCATAGATCATTTGTATCTTGTGCCAGTCAACTAGCAGATACCATTCTTCAATTGCATTCCTTACGAAAGGATCATCTTTCAGACAAGTCACTCACTTTACTGGATGATGCTTTCAAAACCTACCAGCTGTTAAAGAAATGTAGTTCAGCAGATTCAGTGGATCTGCTAGAGGCACTTGAAGATTGGGTCAAGAATGCTGAAAAGTACAACCACACTTCTGTCTTGGAGGCTTACCAAATATTGCTCATTAAGTTGGACCATTTCACCTCCCTTACTGGTTCACTCCACTTGAAACATCAGACAATGCCCATAAGGGTGGCTAATGAAGCCAATAATGCATTCTCTTGTGCTATGAGGTATAATGATTTCCAACTGGCAGTGGAACTCCTAGAGCAGGGTAGGGGAATTATGTGGAACCAACTTGCTCGCTTTGACATTTCTATACATGCATTGGAGGGTCATAGTGATTTCGGACATGAGCTTGGGAGGGAATTCACAGAATTGAGCACGGACCTCAGGAGGCATGCTGAAGAGAGCGGGGATACAGCATACCCATTATGGCGAGTCCAAGAGGAATGGCAATCTGTTGTGGACAAGATTCGTCACCTGGATGGCTTCTCACGTTTTCTCTTGCCTCCCTGTTTCGGGGACCTCCAGCGAGCCGCTGAACACGGACCTGTGATCATCGTAAATGCAACCAAATACACATGCAATGCCCTCATCGTTCTCCGTGCTCGTACTCCCGTTCATGTGCCTCTTCCTTGTTCACTGGCCGACGTCGACCAACTGTGTTCGCAGTTATCAGAGCTTACCAAGGACCCACACGCATATGGGGACCACAGAGAATCCTGGGTGAAGGAAACTCTGCGGGATTTGTGGTCATCGGTGGTCGAACCCATCGCCTCGGTCTTGCAACACGACATCGAACTACAACCTGGTTCGCGCGTCTGGTGGTGTCCGACATCAAAGTTTACCGCACTTCCGCTCCATGCCGCAGGACCACACCGGAAAACCGAAAAGAATTTCTTTGACCTCTATGTGTCTTCATACGCTCTTTCCCTCTCCTCTCTCCTTCGTGCCCAAGACCGGGTCCGGTCCCAGAGGGCTGTGCGCAATGCGAGAGATGCAGCTAACTCGATTTCGTTTGCGGCCGTTGGTCAGGGGAGACCGAGCACAGACACACCTCTCGGCGAGCTACCCGAGGTGGAGCACGAAATTCGTAGGATTCAAAACGAGACGGGTATGCCTCCGGACGTCAAGTTCGACGCCGTCACTGGCGGAGCGGCCACGATCGAAGGCGCCGTGCAGGCATTCCGAGAGCACCGCTGGATCCATGTCGCCTGTCATGGTGCGCAGCACGCCAAGGAGCCGTTCGAATCGTGGTTCGCGATGGGCGACGGCAAGCTCACGCTCTTGCGCATCATCCAGGAACGTTTCACGAGTTCCGAGTTTGCGTTCTTGTCTGCGTGCCATACGGCTGTAGGAGACGCGTCGACCCCGGATGAGGTACTTCACCTCGCGGCCGGAATGCAGTTTGCGGGATTCAATGGGGTGATTGGGACGTTATGGAGGGTCGACGATGCGGTCGCGCAGCAAGTGGTGACCCGATTTTACAAGGAAATGTTCAGAAAACCAGTGATTAGGTTTGAGCACGCGGCTGCGGCGCTGAACACTGCTGTAGTGGAGACTGCTAACGAGGTGTCGTTGGAGAAGCGGATCGTGTTCGTGCACATCGGAATTTGAATTTGTCGATTGATGCAAGCCCTCCTCTTCTTCTACGGACGTCGTGCTGATACGTGTATATCTTCTAGAACTTTCCTGGTATTGTATGACACCTGAGCGAGGTGCCGAAGAGTACCGAGCAAATCGAGTCCTATTTATTTCTCGTTGACGTTAGTATGTTTCTGTACGATAGATCGTAGGTTGACCTTGATACATCTCCTCTTCGACACCGCATTAAATCCGCGATATACACCCTGTCCACAGGCTATGTCAGGCCTACTCGATGAGAGGACTCCTGTTTTCGCTTTTTAAGAGTCTATTTGGAGAAACATCCAAACGTATGACCTACTTAGCTGCCTCCATTGACTTAACCACAATCTGTGAGCAATAGACTGGCAGGCGGTGCTTGGAGCGATGAAAGAGAGACATGATGTGCACGTCACGGTGCCTAGGCGTGACGAAGACTTCCTACCAAGCCGCATTCATGATCAAGAGACACTCCTCGTGAAAGAATTGTTGGTGAAACGTCTGCAAAGTCTGTCAACGAGAAGATATCGTGCATGGATAAGTTCAGACTAATACTTTCATCTGCACAGTGCTAATTTGGCTGTACTTCGTTTTGCTCCGACCACAACACATGATAGTTTCGAACCAGCCCCTCAAGAAGCGTGATGCCCTTTGGGTATGTGAGTACCTTTTCAACGAGATTGCGATTTCTTCTTGCATGAGCTCTACGCGTCGAGACCGGGACATACAAACCCAAGACTGGGTTCTTTCGCCTTGACTGCATCCTGTGTCACAGGGGTTAGCTGCCGCAGTTGTATAATTCTTCAAGAGGGTGAGTGTTGTAAAGTTAAAGTTATCGTGGGGAATTCGCCGGACTCGCCGCCGCGTTACGTTGCACCAGAAGACGAAACACAACTTGTATTTGATTGTTTTACTCACTCACCCTATGGACTAAGGTTTCTGGCACCAGCTCCGACGACTCAGCCTACGTCCAGATAGGAACCTGCTCTCCTCCTCGATGATGCTCTGTTACACAGGTCATACTTCTCACATCACTCACCTCTTGCGAAAGTATACCCGGTCGATCACCCGTGCGTAGCATTCTTGGGACCCTACGCTCAACTCCACTGTCACCTCGCGGATTCATTTCGCCGCGCAGCCGTTCTGGCTTCAGATATGGCCCTTCCATGGTTGCTTTGGCGAGATCGTTCCTTGTTCCTGACGCCCAGTGTCTTTCAAGGGAGCTAGGTACAGGCAATGCAGTTCCCAATTCTAGATGACACAATACCACATCACTTGAATTTTGGCAGATACATGTGCGCTTTTACGCCCAGACTGGCGGGAGCGAGTCTGGACCGAAAAGGTCCTGGGCCGTGTGGGAGGCTAACGACTCAAACCGTCTGGGGATAAGTCGGACAAGTCGGAATATTGATGACACTGGTACCGCATCAGTGAGGCGCAAATCCAATTTTCCATGCTCTCAGGTGCAACTAACTTCATTCCCAGACTATTGGCGGCCACCAGTGCATTCATCAGTCTATTACGATTATCACCATCCTCAACTCCTCTAGGATGTACATCAAAAACCTTGGATACCTGCGTCCGCAAATTCGGCCCTCCATTTTTGGGGACCACACCGGGAACATGCCTCATGGCATGTACAACAGGACTTCGACCCTAATCCGTGCATTTATGGGCCTTGCGACCAACTAGATCTGGACCGGTGGCGTCCTCTTGGACGCCGCCAACTGCGCGCATTTCCAAAGAAGTTGTATCATCTTGCGTGCATCAGATGATACCTACTGCGGCGAGATGTCATGACTGGGACGGCGGCTCGCGAAATGCTTCCAGCATCACCCACCATGCTTGGCAGTGGAAAATACAGAATCCAATCTCTTATCGAGGAGGAGCCCACCGTTGGTATCGTCCCTCTAATCCCCCCTTCAGCTGGGTTGGGGCCGGTCATCTTCTCTTCGCCTATTCGGGTCCATGGTGAAGGAGTTGTACGTTGCTCTCTCGTCCCTATTCCAGATTACAAGCTCATATCAACGGCGGTAGTGGCACCTTAAGCAGCAGGGTCATAGCCACTTCTATCAGCTTTCCATCGAAGGATTCGAATACACTGGGTTGAATGAAAAGACGAAGAGCCTCGTAGTTGCTACAAGTACTGGCGAGGACAACAGGTTGTGGTCTGTCAAGGAGGTAGGACCTAAGCAATACATGTAAGCGGTACTCCGAGTCGTCCTCGACCCCATTCTGTGACATGAACATTCCTATTCAGTATTGCGCTCGCCGACTACGAGGCACTTGGATGGACGGTCTACGGTGTCGGTCCTGAGGCCAACGTAATTGATTCTTCCTGTCTGAAATGATGTCTACTCATTCATATCACAGATTGCGGTCGAGCGCCTCCCTCCCCCCAATGCTCAGAACGAAACGTTGCCCAACCCGTTCTATCATTTGTTTAGGGTGACCAGACTGCTTGGCGAGTGAACGATAATAAATTGGTTTGGTACTGCAGACTGAACGTCGTGTCTGTATGCCGCTGTATTAGTACGCAAATCAATGTCTTGATTCTAAGTAGCTGTTCGTGTGGTACACATGGATATTATCCATTCCGAACGAAAAAAAAAAAAGCAATAAATATTGAGACCCGTAGGTCTACCACTCCGGAAAAGCGTGTCATCCTTGTGCAGGGGCCATGCTAATCTTCTCTGTATCGTTCCAATTTTATCGTGTGCAACCCCGAAGGGTGCATTGTATGATGGTCGGGTGGGAGTACGATGACCATAATTCTGCTTTATCCCGGGCAGACCTGAAAGCAGGGTTACCTTATATGGCAGCCAAACATTCCATATAAGTAGGCATGCGGTGTAACGCGGTGCACAACCCGCGGCCTTATCGGCGAGAACTTTCTCCTCCCTAGTCTTGGGCACACCTTCGGCGACGTATGTGGGCTGAAACTCTCGTGTGGCAACCCAGATGGGCTTAAGGTCATGATATGGTAAGCTTGTGCTTGGCTATCCGTCTGCTGAGGCCGATATCATCGCAGGTTCCGGTAGTCCGGGACAGGAAGCAATATCGTCAATGAATTCGGTGGCAGGAGAGGATGTCACACAGAACACTTTGAACACACATAACATCTGGGTATAACATTAGATAACAAGTGAGGGAAATTCTGTCAAGGAGGCGTAACAAATTGGACATTGAGTGAGAGGAGAGGCGTTTAGAGAACCGGGGCCAAGTCAATAGTCCAGGGAGGATGCCGGGCACCTGTCAAGCGAAGCGCACGTTGATTGCGAGAATGGAAACACTAAGTAAAAAGAGGAAGAGACCAGTACCTTAGAATGGAAAGGCGCGACGTCATGGGAAAGGAACGAGAAGCTAACAACACTCATCAGGAAAAAAAAGTATGTCTACCTAGCACTACTTAGCCAAGGTAGCACCATTTGTTTGGTCGACTTCCCCCTTTTAGGTAGTGCAACATCGTGCAACACTGCACAGGCCCAAGTATACATAGGCTACACAGCAACTGTTAGGAAACTTACTTTTGGTACTACCTACTCGACATCGTACACCTTAGACCTTTTAGACTACAATGCACAGGTATAACCCACTATATTGTTGCTCACGTACATCAATAAATACACGGAGGTGATGCAAATCTACACGATCCCTTGGCCACTGCGTCCTCTATCTCGCAGCTGAACGGCGTGTTAGGGAGCCGTACAGACATACCTACGGGCTTAATCTTGGAGTGATGTTAGGCGCGCCGTTGGACTGCCTTCCTTGACGTTGTGGTGGGGTTTGCCCACAAGATGGTGGTAGTAAGTGAGTCATTGCACCGCCCTCGCCGATATCGTGATAGTGGTGATGCGCAGACCATTGCGCTGCCCTCTATTGTCGTACGGTCGTGTCTGGCTCTCGTGGTGATGGCGGCGGCATCGTCCCTCGCCAAGTTGGTCATCGTAATAGTGGTGGGCCAAGTGTCCCGCTGTGTGCATTGTGGTAGCTGTAGCAGATGCGCCGTTGACAGGTCCACTACAGTGCCACCCTCGTCATCGAAGTCACATGGTGGTATGGTGCCGTGTCCCCCACTGTTGTCGGGGTCGTAGTAGGTCGGGTTGCGCCGCCTCTTCCTCGTCTGCGGCTCGTTGCGCTCTTGCCGCTGTGATGGGGTCGGTATACCGCCACGCCCTAGTCCTCGTGGGCGCCATCGCCCACATTGTCGTCATCGGGTCCTCGTCGCAGCTGCGGTGGTGATGGTGGGAACGTGTCGCATTACCCGCGCCCCCTCGTCCCCCTCGTCGTGGTCGAGGTGGTGGTGGTGGCAGGCACGCCGTTGCGTCGGCCACGCCCCCCTCGTCCTCGTTGCGGTCGCGGCGGCAGGCATACCATCGCATTGCCGTACCCCCTCGTCCTCCTCGTCGCGGTCGCCGTGATAGTGGCACGTCGTTGCGTTGCCCACAAACCTCTCGTGCTCATCGTGATCGCCATGGTGGCGGTGGCGGGCATGTCATTGCGTCGGCCATGCCCCCTCGCCCTTGTCACGGTCGCAGTCGCAGTGGTGGTGGGCACACCGTCGTGTTGCTCGCGCCCCTTCGTCCTCGTGGTGGTGGCGGGCACGCTGTCGCGTTGCCCCTCGTCCTCCTTGATGTAGTCGCGGTGGTGGTGGGCACGTCATC
>JBBPTV010001000.1:2139-12950 GCA_038094275.1 Tubosaeta brunneosetosa | reverse complement strand
GGTGGTCGTGAGTGAGCACAAGTAGCTGATGGCGCTGTGACGGATAGGTGAGGTGCAACCTGTGCTAGTGGCTAAGCTTTTGCCAGAGTTATGGGTGTACGAGGTCCGCATTGATGCCTCTACCATTCGGAGTAGGCTTCTGCCATTGCGGCGCCGTCTAAATGAGCACGGTTGTCCCGCATTCCATACGCGGGTACTGACCCGCAGGTATCCGGGTAAGGTGGTGTTCATGATAGACACTGTGGGCAGGCCGTCCCTGAGAGCCATCAATCTAGAGTTAGGGACTTTAGCTGGGTATGAACTAGCTGAATATGAACACGCCATACTCGCTTACCACTAGCACTGACGGCTGTGCCCCCTGCCTGCTGCCATGATGGTGGTGATGTACACACCAGAAGCGTAGCCTGAAAGAAAAGGTCAAGCTAACTAAGTCAGACAAAAAGGCGGACGCACCAAACGCCGTTATGTGCTTACCATCACACAGACGTGGGTCGTCCGTGGGTGTGGGCGTGGAGCGCGTAGTGCGCGTACCCCGTCTGTCGTCCTCGTTGATGGAGGGTGTTCCGTCATCGGTCATCTGTGGGTGTGGGCGTGGGGCGCGTTGGGTAGTGCGCGTACCCTCGTCCGTCGTCCTGGTTGATGGAGGGTGCCCCGTCGTCTCGGTCGTCCGTGGGTGTGGGTGTGGCGCGCATGTTGGACATGGCCCGTTCATACATCCTACTGTAGTAGCTATGGCAGATATGAGAGAGATCTCCACTTCGTACGAGTTCTCACCGTTTGATCATGGCCCTTGACGGTTGAGAAAACGGCGAGAAAGTGGTGGTGACAGGGCCGCTGTTGAGCTGCCGTCGCCATGCCCCTTGTCGCCACGGTGGTGGTGGTGGGCATGCCGTCCCCTGCTCTGCATCGTCGCGGTGGTGGTGGGCCATGGGCCATTCGGTTGGGCCTCCGCTTGACGTCCCAGCTGGTGGGGGGTGCTGTTGCATATCTCCCGCCATCCTTGTCGTCTGGTGGGGTGGGCGTGCCGCGCACAGCTGCGCCGTACCGTTGCGTAGCCCCCGCCATCCTTAGGCCGTCCCCTACTCTTCGTCGCTGCGCCTGCTCGCGGTCGTCGTGCTGCCACCGTAGGCTGGTGGTGATGGCGCGTTCGTCGCGCCGGCGTCCTCGCTGCCCCTCCATCATCCCACGGTTGCGCCCCCACATCGTGTGGTGGTGATGGCGCACTCGTCGCCTTCGTTGTCACGCGGTTGTCCCCCTTGCCCGCGTTGTCGTAAGGTAGGGCACGCTGTTGCGCCGACGTCGTTGCATGCCCTTGCCCTCCTCGCCGTTTTGGTGGCAACAGGGCCGTTGCATCGTCCCTTATCCCTGCGCGTCATCGACGTGGTGGTGGCGGGCACGCCATTGCACGCCCTCGCCCACATCGTCGTTTTGACGGAGGGTCGTCACGTTGTCCTCGCCTTGTGCGTCGTCGACGTGATGCTGGTGAGTGCCATTGAACGCCCTTGCTTGCACGGTCATTGTTTTAGTGGTGATGGAGGGACATTGTGTTGTCCCCGCCTTTGCGCGTTGTCAACGTGGTGGTGGGCACGCCATTGCACGCCCTCACCCTCTTCGTCGTTGTTTTGGTGGCGATGGCGCCATTGCTTGATGGGGCCCCCGAGCCATGCGCTTAGATATCTGAGCGCGCCAGGTTAGGCGCGGCAGGGGTCTGGTGTAGCGGGTCCAGTAGGGCTGGCTAGATAAAGCATGGCTCCCGTAGCCCCACGCCCGAGGGTGTCTGGCAGTGCCCGGCAGGAGTCCTGCAGGCTAAGGCTTTTCGTCGTCATCGAGATGATGGCTGTAGGCCCGCGGTTAAGCCGCCGTCGCCCTACCATGAGGTGGTAGTGGGTTGCGCTTGCGTAGCCCCACCTTCCTTGTCGCCTGGTGGGTGGTGGACATCCCATGCGCGGCGGTGCCCCCTCCCTGCCACCATGGTGGTGGTGATGTACACACCAAGGGTGTAGCCTGAAAGAAAAGACCAAGTCAGACAAAAAAGCAGACACACCAAATGCCGTTATGCGCTTGCCATCGCACAGATGTGGGTCGTCCGTGGGTGTGGGCGTGGGGCGCGTGGGTAGTCGTCCTGCTGCTTACGGCCCAGCGATGAAGTCGGACAGCTGAACGAGAAGGATGTGTCCTTGATAGATGTAGTGAGCGTGAGAAAGCAAAGAAGTTGCCCGGGGCGGACGGATTGAAGGAGTGGGTTGGCGCGGATGAGTGCTGAGACCTGAGCTAGCTCCATGGAAGGGGCTCCCCCTTTATACAATCCCAGAGAGTGGCTGACGATGGCTAACGATATCATGGGCTAACGACGGCGTCGATGGCTAACAGATGATTGGTGGCGACAGTACTGCTATGACGTGTAGAAGGGATTGTCTGTCCGTGTTTGTCTCGGACACATGTCGGACAAGCCGGACCTTGTTCGGACGTTCGGATGTTCGGAAAAATCAATTCCCACGTGCCCTCGGACCTGCTGTCGTCGTCGTGGACGTGTCATGGTGATAGTGGTCGGCGCGCCACTGGTGGGTGTGCGGACAACGGCATGCGTGTCACCGACGCGATGGGGACAAGGGCGCAACAGCGGACCTATCCCACAGTGCCAATGACGAGGGCAGGGCAATGAGGTGCGTACCACCGTCTCTTCGGCAACTTCGTGAGCAAGCTGGAGTGGACACGAACTCCCACAGCCCACACCAGTCTTGTAGGACAAGGCGTAGTGGCGAAACGACATGCCTACTACCTTGGCGACGATGGCAACAAGGTGGTGGGTGAGGCAGCGGTCTGCCCGTCACTACCACACGACGACACGGAGGGCGAGGATTGCACAACAGCGCACCACCACTCCACCGTGACGACGACGAGGGACGAAGGGGCGAACGACGCCATGCCAGCGGGGGTGGCGCACGACACGCCCACCACTAGCATAACGAAAACGGCAGGGACGACGAAGTTGTGCAACCATGCACCCACCACAGCCAGGACAGCGAGGGGCAACCGCGCGCTGACACCGCCACAGCCACCGTCACGGAAACGGCAGCAGCAAGGGAAACGAGGTGCGCCCACCACCAGGACGGCAAGGTGGTACTACCCCCACGTACGGCGACGGCTGCCCGCCAACCGCAACCCCAACGGCGTGGATAGCGAGGGGGTGCAACGGCACCACCACATACACCACGGCGACGAGGACGAGGAAGATGGCGCACCGCAAACGCGCATCCACCGTGACGTAGATGTAAGGCAAAGATAGCGCACCACTGACCGCCCGCGACGAAGCGGCAAGGGGGTATCCCCGCAACGCTCCATGGCGACGATGACGGGGTGGCTACCGCGCTCCCACCGCAACGACAACGACAAGGGCAGAGGCGTGCGACGGCACGCCCACCACCACTTTGACGACGACACGCGATAGCAGCGCATTGTCACAAGTGACAGTGGCGAGGGCGAGGAGTCATATGTAGACCCATGGGTTGACCCACCAAGGTTAGTACCCACTGCTATCCTTGTCTTTCTAGAGTAATCTGACGCTCTTGCCAGTGCCATCCAGTTAGCTGCCCCTGGTGGCACCCCCATAGACGAAGATGCAGACCATGGAATACCTGTCGCCAACGACCGTAGGATCCCACTCAGCGCTACCAAGTCTGCGAGCGATATGACACAGTCCAACGCGCAGGGAAATACTCTCAATCTCAACTTTGAGGTGAATTCTCTGGCACCGTCTCTCTTTATCCCAGAGTTAATACAACAAAGATTCGTCGCACCCTCCCTGGAACGGACAATGCCCAGGTTGCTACGACAGTCACATCCGAGAACTCGCTTGAACATCTCGCCACGCTTTTCCTTCCCCAGAAGAATACCATTCCACGGCCCTTGCAAGTCCCCCGCCGTTGCCTCCAATACGAATGCGAGCAGCTCGCCGCAGACAAAGAAAAAACGCAAGGGACCGGACCCAAACTTGATCATGCCGGCAAGTACGAATTCGATGACGGCCCGCAACCTGTACGCCATTGCCTGGTGCAAGCAAAACAAGGACGGTACTTGCAGACCGTTTAACGCTGCCTGGGAGGGCAATAAGGGTATGAAAGCAAGCAAGGATCCCCGAGTAGTCATAAGTATGTCATCCCTGACCTTCTATTCATCCGTTCGGGCGCAGGAATACGAGTAACGATCCGCCGAAATAAAGCTAGCTTAGAAGAACGCTGGGTTTGCTTCCACCAGCAAGACATCCAACCTCAACGACCATACGGTCAACGAGTAGTCTGTTTCTCATCGCTGCTACTCGGGGTGCCATTTCTATTGTCCTGTTGCTCTTCCTGTCACTCTTTTTGTGCTGTCGCTCGGCTGCTATCCGCTGTGTACTAGGTAGCAAATGCACTCATTTACCTGGATACTAGTAGACAGTATCATGCTCTAGTGATCATAGTGGCCTATAGAGGTTCTTAGAGAGGTCGTGTGTACGGTGAAATTCCCATAGAAGCTGTGCGAGCGCACTCCAGCCCTAGCGAGAAATGGCCATCGCCTACAGACGACCCCTATGCGGCTCTACCAGCCACTCGTCACTTTTGGCTGGGGCGCGACTTCCAATAATAACGGATTCCGCATCAAAATGGAAACCGCTGTAAGTAGCTTTGATCACGTAGGAAAGTGGTAATGTAGCAATTACATTTATCTATAAACCCAACAACCGCTCAGAATATTCCTTGAGCTCCATTTCTGCCGCTATTCTTTCATGAACATTCCAAGTCATCTCTGACTGTTGTTTGATTTCTCCCACAACCTCTGTACTCGAAGGGTGTTTTTCGATCAGTTCTTGATGTAGTTCAAATACTCTGTCCTTGAGTGCCTGATGATTGGAAGCATCGCACAATTGTTTGATCAAGGTATTGGCTCGCCGAACCGCACGTAACGATTCTTGGAAATCTGTCTTTGTAGGCGGAAGGGGGTTACTCGAAGGAACGACAATTTGGCGTGCTAGGTGACTTTCGATCTACATTCATCAGGACATGTAATGTCACAATGAGGAAAGCGTACCAAGCTTGCCGCTGCTCCTTCCAAACATTGGTACCTCCATCCTGATGCCAAAGGATCATCTGCTAAGTGCTCCGAATCCTTCCACCATTGATCTATTTTCGGAGCTACGCATTTGACCACCGTCTCGGCGAACTTAGATCTCGGAATAGAGTCCACGGTGTCTTGGCATCGAATATCGGCACCGATTCGGGATAGTAGACGAAGCGAATCTGGGACATCTGGGTGCATCCCTTGCAACGTTGCTGCACCGAGAAGCATCGAGACCGTGTTCTGTCGTGGGGTGTTAACATGTGTGTTGTAAAGGAGCATTCCTTACCATCATCATCTCCACCCTACCCCAGAAGATATTCCGAGCCGCTGTATTTGGCGGTGGAAAGCATGCAAATATTTCTTGGATCTCGTACGCTGTTATTGCGAGTTGGACTTCAACCATCAAAAGGGTCAAAGTCGAATCTTTTGAGTCTGCCTCGCCTAGGTTCGTCGTGGCGGAACGCTGATGACCAGGAACGAAGCTTGGCGTCTCGGGGGAAGTCTTGTGCCCAGGGAGCATCTCCCGACCTTTGGACTTGATAACCGCTACATTATCGGTAGTCGGGAAGGCGTTTGGATATTCTCGAAGACATGATTGCGCATAGGTAAAGTCATAGGAGGACTTCAACAAGGGTGTTGAGACCTAGAATAGTTAGTATCTCGAAAATCAACGAAAAGAACTGAGTACTTACGTGATTAAGATGGTGTCCAGCAATTGCCAAGAATATCTTCAGACGTTCGTCGTCCATCCGCTGAGCGTCCATGAGCGGATGTTCGTTCGGAAGGTAGAAATGTGCAAGGGCATTGACTGCCAGAATACCACACGAATGAGAGTCCTCTTGCCGAGGGGTTTGAAGATCGACCGTCTGGAACTTTATTCCGGTGTGATACTCAGTCCACCATCGGAGGACACGGAGAAACCTGCTATCAGGTTTCCTCCCAAGAGAGTCGCCGTATCGGATGGAATTTTGTCTAAAGTCGAGAATGGTGGCGACCCAGTGGTCCCTGGAAACGTTTGAGATAAATGCCACGCTAGACCGCTGGCGAGTTCTCAGTTCCTCTCCTAAAGCCCTTAGGGTCGCGAAAGAAGACGCTTCGTGGTACTTGGAACGTGAGTCGTACGCAGTGTTCAAGAAGAAGTAAAAAATGGTGTTTTGGAATACCACCTCGAGTCCGTGCTTTCTATGGACGGCGAGACCTAGAAGATCCAACATCTGTTCTTCATGCGTGTCAGCGAGCCATTCTTCGGTGAAATAAGCAGCGAGGTAGGAGATGGCTTCTCGGGACTGAAAACCTAGAATGTCGCCGAACCATGTCAACTCCCCTAGCATCATGTGGGCTTGATTCACGAGAGGATGGATTTCAATGTTGTGACGGCGATTTTTGTGGAATTTGGTCCGCTGCTCCAGGTTCCTCTCTGCCTCGGCCCATGGATCTCGATGCCGATCAAGGAGGTTTGAAACCTCGGTCCAGTAGGTCGCAGTCCACAGTGGTAGTCGGTAGGCAGTGTCATTTTCAAGGTGAACACACCGAATAGATAGGGGGTTGTTGTTGTTGGGGCGAGAGACTGACATGGCGACATGGAGAAGGAGCGATTTGACTTCGTCAGAGGATGGGATGGGTATCATTCGGAGGGTTTCCACGGCCTCGATATTGGGTTCATCAGAGCAAAGGTATACTGCGGCAGAAGGTGAACGTAGAGGCGAATATTTTTGAGATCGAGGTGGCAGGGGATAGTCAAGGAATTGTAGAATCGATAGACTTGGACTAGGAAGCAAGGATTCCACAGCTAAAGCAGGAATAATTAGTGGAGCAAGATTGGTCCCCATCGAAATGATACGTAAAAGAAGGAGTCCTGGTGAGGGAACAGAGAGAAGGAGGATGAACCGGTGAACTCGCCGAGTCTTCTATAACGATCACAAGCCAAATTCTGCCACATGGCCACAACTGATTGTTTGCCGCCGTTTGCCGATGCACCACGAACCCACATAGTCGGAACTCGGCCAGTCTATTGTCTCATTCATTATACGCTTTTTTGACATGCAAACTCAGAGAAACCCGTTCCGATGCATTATACAGAGATGAGTTACAATCAAGGATTCAACTTTCTGCCGGTTTCCCTTCTACCTCTGTTATGGTATCATTCAGTTTCTGAATCCTCGCCGAACATAACTCCCTTTGCCCCTGAAGCGCCAATAACCTACTTTCTAGATCATCATACAACCAGCTGAATTTTGAGACAGTGCCCAGCATCTGGCATCCATTTGAAACTACTTGACGCAATAGATCAATGCTGGCTTCCAGCTGCTTGATGTCTCTTTTTACACCCAGATCTTCTAGCGATTGTGAATCCGCGCGGAGTTCTGCCAACCGAAGGGCATGATCATTGGTAGCCCTCTCAATGTGGAGAGTCACTGAAATCTTTCAGAACGTCTGAAGACATGAATTATGAATAACGCACGGTTTTCCTCTCCTGGTTGGCGCCCCAATACCCTAAGGCAACCAATCTTGTTCTTCCCAGTTGTTGGATCATATACTGCATAGCCCTCCTCGACCTGAGAAGGGAGCACCATCGCTTGCAAGGCCTTCGTCCGTCCATTCATAACTTTGCTCTTCTCTGGGTCATGAGTAATTTGTCGAGATTCCATCATGGGAAAATCAAGTTTTACTCTCTTGATTGCCAAGCTGTCCCAGGTGCCGCTTGGGTAGACAATAAGTGACCCTTTTTGAAGGGCTGTCGGAGTTCGTAACGCCGTACATCGTTTTCGTTTGGATCTGCAGTGGTGACAGCCACAAATCAAGCCGGCAGGATTTGTAGCGACTTGGCAATCTGCGACTCCATTAGTGGAGCATTCTTTGCATTTCTGCAGAATGCTTTATTTCGCCGAAATATAAAACAGTAAGAAAAACATACGGGGTTGAATCCTAGTATATCTGACATGCAGAGAGGAATTAACGACTTGACGTGAATGCCAACTGAACGGCTCACCTATATCATTTGGATTGGAACATTCCTTCAAAGTGTAGTCTGCCATGTAAGCAATTTGGATTTGAGCGACCGGCGAAATGTGGAGCAGTCCAAAAATTCTTATAGATTACTTAGTCATCCGGAGGTTGAGCTAGTGGGCAGTGCTTTGTCAGTCTTGTCGTTGGTGGGCCAGTCCTGTCTAAAACCTTTTGAATCTCTTCGATGAAGAAAGAATTAGAGCGATCTGATAAATTGCTTATCTTCATTCGATCCTCGGCTTTCGGTCACCGGCCGCGTATAGAGCGACTTGAACGGCTTGATCAATTCCTCGATACAATGCAACATTAATTATGGATTAGTGAGAGGTTGACTTTACAAGAATTCTAATTGTACAAGTCTATACCTCCTCGAGCATTCCTTCCGGGTGTATACGAGAGTGTACCTATCTTACAATCCAGAGCACCTCACAGAATAGAACCTAAGAAGGTGCTGCCGATGATCGAGATGGGGCAGGAGATCCACGACGGCGCTTCGCACTTGACTCTGGTGCTGGACTCGCGGCACGCTTCGGACTCCTTGGCCCTTGCGAGTTTCCCCACAGGTTGTGCGAATTCTGAAATTGGGATATCTGTATCCGTACGCGATTGTCCGTTTCGCCAGATGATAAAGCAATGGGCAATTCTTTGTCGGCCCTGTCATCAGTGGGCCAATCGGTCCTACCCAAGGCGGCCTCGATTGTGTCGATAAAAAGAGTAGACGAGTTGAGGGACGTCATATCCTTATCGTACTGGGTAATGAATGCCCACAATAGGAGAAGCCGACAATCGGAATGCTCCGGGAGGACCGGTACCCTCATTCGGTCCTCAGCTTTTGGTGGTCGTGTGTAGAGCGACTTGAATGGCTTGATCAACTCCTCTAAAAGCTCAAAGAGTGGTGTGTGTTTTCTGGGCCGGTAGGTTTCCGAGGGATAACTTCCCGCACCCAGAGCATCGGACTTGAAGTCTCCACCACGGTCAGAGCATCCCCTACGGATTGAAATTTCATCATACTTGAGCAAGTCTTTTCTGCGGCTCTCCGCGTCATAGGCACCAACGGCAGGTACGTAGCGCAGAGTCATCCATCCGAGGACGTGTAGAAAGGATTCTAGGTCGTCAGTGAATTCATGCGTCTTCGTAGGGTCCTTCAGTAGCTTCGCTGACATGAATTGCCACGTTCCCTATGCATGCAGAATATGATCAGTGTACGATAGCGATAGCAAGGGGAGGCGACATACCGTGCGATCAGGTCGCCTGCTACTACGCTCTTTCGTGTTCTTCGCTAGCTCCCAGTCTATCAACAGACCCCGCCCGTCGTCCGTCAAGATGATGTTTCCAGCGCTAATATCTCGATGGAGTATGTTGGCTTTTTCGTAAGCGTGCGAGTGAGCTTGGTGTCCAACGTCAATATATTGATGGCACATAGCAGAGTAACCGTACCTTTCAATGCATCGAACACAGCTGTCACAAGCTGTTTTGTGCATTCAAACTTGAACAGTGCCCGTCCCACGACACCGTGCACAAGCCGATAGTGTTGATACGGAGACACGTTCGGCTCTACGCAGAGCCACGGCGCGTCCACAAACTCTTGCGTCCTCGTCTTGCCGCCGTCAAGATCACCACCAGCGACATGTTCGGGAATGTTTGGCGTCTTGTGATGATGGAGTATTTCGTAGATCTCGTGTTCTGCCATAACTGGCATATCCTTTGAGTTCGAAAGGAATCGCCAGGTATCCTTCATATAGATGAGCTTCTCCTCGTCCCATGGTCCACTGCCAGAAGAGGTGGGTATGAAAACGACAGGCAAGGAGCGCGTGCACCGGCTGACGAGCGATCGGTTTTGCGTGGGCGGCCGAGGACCGTAGCCGAAGCCCTTCCCAATCAAGCCCGGCAACTCGTACCTGTATAATGGAATGGGTTGCCTCTGAATCCCTAGTTCTCTTCTCACTCGCGCGGCAACCTCGGAAGAGAGGTTCGCTGGTTGAACGGACCCATCGTGACCGCGCTCCCCGGGAGAGAGGTGATCGAATCGCCACAAAAATTCAGCTATCAGTTCAGGCTCTGTGCGATAGTTGAACCGTCCAGTCACCACCACTCCTGCAGGATCCCATCGGAAGAACCGGGCATAATCACCTTCGACGAGGATGGAAAAAGAAAACAGACGGAACTGCAAGCTGTGCTGAGCGCCAGCATAATGCGCCAGTTGCCCACGAATATCGGCGCCTTCCATGGTCTCAGGCGTAAACAGTCCTCTCTCGGTCCACAATTGACGGGACTCTGAGTCCGGAGGATCCTGGAAGGCGACCCCATCCGTTGTTTTGAACTCCATCCATAGTTCGACTCGAGAGAAATCCGTCCTACTTGGGGGTGCCACACCCTCGATGCGATCGAAGAGAGAGATGTCCGGCTTGAGTTTCAGCTTGTTCTTCGTATCTTCCTTGCTACCTGTATCAACAGCTTGGAGGTGGGGCATCCATCTTTCGATTGCCTCAATCTGAAGGCCGTCATTGTCACCACTGTAATCTTCGCGAGAAAGGAATACACGCACAAAAGGTTTGTAGCACGAGTTTTCAGCGCCGCCAACGGGGACATTCTTGAACGGATTGTGGGGAAGTCTTGGTAGTGGCACGTGAGTTGAAGGGAGAAATTGTTCGAAAAAGTCCAAGACGGGCATCGCGCCTAGCCAACGACCTGTCATCTCCTTTGCAAGA
>JBBPTV010000999.1:0-12953 GCA_038094275.1 Tubosaeta brunneosetosa | reverse complement strand
ATGAATGTGCTGCTACGGGTCCTCATATATATAGTGTCAGAGAGAGGGGGTGACGTCATGAGAAATGGGAGAAAGGAATATGGATGACGTAGTAAGGGCGTAGGGCTTACACCTCGTTGCTGCCCTAAATGATATTGACCAATATGAGTGCGGCTGGCACGCTGGTAAAAAGGGCAAGGCTACTGGCAGCACATTCATTCTTTCCTTCCGTACCTCTGCTCATCCCAATACTACGCTCGTACACGTTCTCCTTCCGTGCGAGCGCCCTTAGTGTAGTCCGTCGTCAGACGGACTTCCACGAGGGCGCCCAACCACGGGTCTGGAGGGCGAAAAGTAGATCGAGGTGAGTGAGGCAGAGGCAAACGTGCACATACAAAGGTGTGCAAGCGAAACGGGATGGCTGACAACTCAAGAGACACCTCCGGACTACATGGAGGAACGCACATGCGAAACGCAGTTGCGCAACAACCTGCTCCACTACCATCACAACAGAACTTGGCGCTGAGACCGTCCAAGGACGAAGGAAACTCTTTATGCATGAACGGGCACGCAGATGCAGGGGAGGACCAGAAGTGGACCGACCACTGAATGATGACTACAGCACATAGCCCAAACACCTTAGACTCGGAGGCCTGTCATGGCCGTGCAGCATGGTAGCACACTGGCAGCAACGTGATCGATTGAACTCCAGCGCCTACCACGCCCCACTGAGGTCCCGGCACTGCTCCATTGAGCTGGCACGGAGTCACCAACACGTTCGGTAGCACTTGATAAAGTCTGCTTTGTCCACTCTCGTGGAGGCGGCTCAATATTAGCGTCGGCATACTATACCCTCGGCCCAAACTCAACTTTGGCACACGACACCGAGTAAGGGACGTACAACAAGACGACCAAGAGTGATATATGCTCTTTAGGATGTGTCGCTCTACAGGTGAGCTCACTTCGCGTAATGTAGAAACTATTGTTATCTCCTTCTAGGTGTCGTCCGGAGAACAACCTTGGTCGGAGGTTCGTGAGGACGCATCCGTTGTCTTGCGTTTGCATCTGGGTCACAAGCCAGGTCGACCTGAATCCCGAGCAATGGAGGACTCGCACTGGAAATGTATTCAACAGTGCTTGTTGCCGTTACAAGACCGACCCACTGCGGATACCATGCTCCACGCCATACAGCAGCTATTGAGAAAGTGTCCAGTTATTCACATCAACTTCGAGTCAGTCTCGTGATTCCCTTGTGGGTGGTTGGCCGACGTCTCTTGCTACCGCGGAGGGTTCAAAGATGAACGAAAACAAGGTGCAAGGTGATCAGACGAAGGCGGCCCCCCATCCACAATACCAACAGCGCTCGCTCACCCTATCACCCATCGTCTCTCTTGGAGCACGTCTACACAAAGAAGACAAGGGACCATGAGATGGACCACGGCCGTACTTGGTACCACATCCCAGCTGTGGGTGATGATATCGTAGTTTTATGCGTTTACCGGGTGCTACCCGGACTTTCGCTGACCTGCATCCGGTCATCCACTAGCGTGGTCGGCCCGTGTGGAAGTGGAAAGAACACGGTATGGCGTGATTTTTTTGATTGTCGTCTTGATTCAACGCGCTCGCAGTTCGTAGGTGCGGTGACGACGCCAACCCATCTCCGTGGTTCTCCAGATACTCCGTATTACCGCCCGCCTCCCGCGGGAAGATACGGGTAACCAGATGCGAGCTCACGGAAGAAGCCCTGGTTGCTTTGGGGGCTGAGGAAAGGAAGCACATCGTGTTTGTGGACACTCCTTCCTTTTATACCGATCTAGAGGATTACGTTGGAGCGGAGAGGGCAATGACCGTTTGGTTGATAAAGTCAAAGTGAGTTTCTCTTTACTCCCCTCGAGATGGGACGAGGACGCGTATGTGTAGATCCAGGTTCACTCTCGCTGGGACAGTTTATATGCGTAGGATTGGAAGCAATCCCAGTGCGGACGGGAAATATCCAATGCAACAACACCTAGATGCATTCACTGGTACTTTTTCGCAGGATTTCATTGCCCGTTTCCCGGAGCGATTGCGTTGCGTCTTCAATTACACGGACGTGATGAGCGAAGAAAAGCTTGCCAGCCACCAGGAAGAGATTCAGAAGCAGCTGAGCGAATTGAATTGTCTAAGGATCGTTCACAGATGGAAACTAACACGGAATGCTTCCACCCATCCAGAGTTTTTCATCAAAGACGATCCTCATACGGCTTGGAATGCTGTCGCCACTCTTCTCAGGCCAGAGGCATAGGTGAATCATATGGATTAGTATAATTCTTGTATTCCCCTTATGCAGACTATTGTCGGTGCGGAGCAGCTGACTTCGTGAATTCATAGCATAGAGATTATGTCCTTACGCTCGAGACACAGACACATGTAAGAGCAGATCGGATCTGGACTTCCAGCCCAACCTACATACGGCGAGTATACTTGGAGTCGAGGAATCACAAAGATCAGCTTGTGGAAGGCTGACCGCGTTCTCGAGCTTCTTCCCGATTGATAAATCTCCCGCATTCGCATTCCCGCTGACACGAAAGCTTCAGAGAGTATTCCACCGATTCCGGTAAATGAGCATACCAATGCTTCTTGAGTATCACGTAGCTTCGTGAGTTGATCCTCGAGGCGGACGACAGCTTCAAGATTGTCCATGGCGATCCGAACCTAACCAGTGCCTTCAGCAAGGATAAACTACACTGATAAACACATTCATACCTCAAGTTTATCGTAGATGGCCCTGATTGCAGTGGTACACGCCGATATCACCTGGATATCTGCGTCGTGCAGTAAGAACCGGGAAACAGTACCTCTCGCCGAAATCTTCTTCACTACGCTTTGAAGGTTCTTGAGCTCCCTGAACTATTATGAGTGTGCGTCGCACTGGAAACCACGATTTGGAACCCACTTTTTAAAGGAGTTCAACATTTTCTTCATATCCTTGGACACTCCGGATCCCGTGGCAATCTCCTCGAGAAGGCATCCGGAATATTCCACCACCTCACAGATCGTGTGGTGGGTGCCCCCCATTTCCTTGAAATGTTTGAAAGCACGGTTAATAGTTATTAGTGAAGGACTCACCTCGATCATTTGGGCCGTCTGCAAGACTGTTCCGATTGCTCCTCTGAGCGTGGGAGCAGATGCTATGTCCGCCATCTGCTGGGCAAGCTTGAGACCTTGAATCATCGCCACGAGTGTTTCTCGACGGCCATGAGCACTGCAAGTCGAAGAAGTACTTTCAGCGGGACTGAATGGCCTAGGGGGTGTGTGATAGGAGGAATTGTTCGAGGTGGTCGCCGAGAGCATGGACCAGCCAGACCCTGATCCAAGTGTGGAGGTGCTACCAGCGCGCCGTGGATAACCTCCAGAGAAAACCCTGGCACTTGCTCGTGGCCTCCGAGTCCCACTACGTATCTTCCCCCAGACCCATTTAAACTCTTTTGCAAGGAAGCAGAACAATGTTTTTGCGGCAGTAGTCTCCGGAAATTGCATATGGCGATCGACCATTTCCCGCTGAATCTGTAAAGGTTCGCGTGTTTGGCGAGAGCCATCCAAGTTTAAGAGACTGAGAATTTCCCAAGCTGACGCGTGCGTGTCCCGGAAACGACAAGTGCGCGAGCCGAGGCGTATCATATCCCTCCAGTAGATCGAAAGTAGTTCTTCTTCCCTCCTTGAACCGACCAATTCGTCTTCCAAATCCCACATCGTAGTAACGAGGATAATGTTCTTCAAGTTGTCGTTGCCACACAAGTCCTTGAAAACAGCCAAATTTTTCAGAGGAGCTCCCACCATTCTGGAATCTGTGATGCAATGGAGGTAAAGAACACCAGCAAGCTTGATATTCGTCTGGTAGCTGTGAGCCGAGTCAGGAAGCAAACAAAGTTTGAACGCATACTCACGTTTCTTTCAACCAATTGGCTATCATCTTCAGAATCTGAGCGTCCGAGAGGATCGTATCGTTGAATCCGGGAGTATCTACCAAGACGATGTTCCGACGGCCATCAGGATGTAGGCAGCGGAAAGATGCCACGGTTCTTGTCTGGGACCTCAAGTTATGACCGACCGCGGCTACAGTCCTTCCCGGGCCAGCTGCACGGTTCACAAACTATGAATGGTTTGGCTCGCGGAAGTACACGGTGACGTGGCGAGCGCCTTACCGAACTCTTGCCGACACCTGTAGCCCCCATCACCCTAACGAGCGAACAACGTCAAGTAAAATAGGGTACAACTTCAGGAAAACATACGCGATTATTATGTCATCTTCGTCGAACATGATAGCATGACCAGCAGAGGGATTTAGAACGCTGGTTCCCGTGAGGTTCGTAGAAAGCAGACGATTCGAGGACGCAGCTTCGGAGGTTGGAAGTGGGGGGACATGAATGTCTAGCTTAAGAGCGGGGCTGGCCCTGGACTTTGCAGACGAACCCAGATTTGCGGTTGTTGTGGTGATTCTGTTCATTAAATTTGGGGTAGAGTGCCGGACAGAAACCTTCTCGATTTGTGTCTGGGACTTCAAGCTGTGGTCTTCCATTGCCTCAGTCCCACCTGGGACAGCCACTGCTCCAGTCTCATCGAAATGGTCTCGTGCCAAGTGGCTGACTGTATTCTTGCTGGTTCCGGGGAGGCTGGTAGAATATACCCGACCCGAGTGTACCGCGTGAGATACTAAATTACTGTTTACGGTTCGATTTTTTGAGCCTTGAAACAGAACCCATCCAGTGCTCACCTGTTTCGCAAATACACGGCACCTGCGAAACATCAGCAATAGTCCCGATATCACAATGTCATAAATACACACCTTGCTCCAAGATAACGTTTTCGAGCACCAGTGCCTGAAGACGACCGTCTTGCACCAAGTCTTCGGGTTGAAGTAGTAGATTCTGGAGGTTTATGAGTTGAGCCTATAACATCGGAATGAGAGCCGTCGCATCAAACCTCTTCAAGAAGGGCAATCCATGCATCATCATGTGTGATCGCCAGATTCGCAGAAGGTTCCTTATCAAAGAGATTCATGATAGTCCCACTTGAACGCGAAAACAACAGACCCTGTTGAGCATACTTTGGTTGATGAGATCTGATGGATGAAAGGCCTAACCAAGTTTCGGTATCAGTAAAATCAGGAAACAGCGGTTCTAATACTAACCTGCGAAGCTACTGGCATACGGTGGATCACGACGTCCTGCCCGACCGCAAGCACCCCGTGATTCTGGATTTCATTTAGAGCGGAATCGAGAGCTGGATCTCCGACTATCTCATCCTGCGTACCGCTTCTTGAAGAACCAATATTCCTACCACCAGATCGACCCCCAAAAATGTACCCCAGCCAAGAGCTACCGGGAACTGCGCCAAGATAGTCGACACGATTCGGTCTCGTAGAAGGGACATCAGCCTTGACACTGATCCATCTGGTCCCAAACATGCCGGTGCGTTGCGCGATTTTGAACCCGCGGATGAAGACTGCTTGGTTCGGGATCCCAAAATTGTCGCTCGGCCCTATGCGCCAATCCAAGGTACGTGTAGTATTCCATGTGCAAGTGGTCGTAATGTTACCCAGTCCAACTTGGAAGATCTTGCATTGTGCAGGATATTCCTCGCTCCCTGCTGCCTCCTCGAATGCTGCCAAGGACCAAGATAAGGTTTTATGTAACCCTGTGATCAAATAGAGTGAGTCATGACCGATGATCTGGCCAACTTTCTCCTCTGCAAAACGGTACCAATCGGCACCATGCCGCATGGCTGCTTCCAAGAAGAGACGATAATTCCTAAGGTCCTGGCGCTCGGCACCTTCAGGCAAGATTAGCAGTGCGCCCTCCTTGGAGGACAGGTTGAACTCGTATTCCTGTCCAGATGACCTACACATATATAGAGGATCAGCATTTAGTAGCCATAAGCTTACGACGTTGTCAAGCAGCCAACCGACGCACCTCGACGAATGAACGGAGCGCTCAACAGCAACTGTTTTCACTGAAGAGGCTGCGATGATACGACCGGGGTTCTCCGCATTGGTCACAGTTCTGAAGTCCTCTTTGGTGAGTGGAATGTGCTTGAAATTGTCGGGAACGCCGTGAGCTTCGTGAAACGGGTGATCATGGGGTAGACATAGGTTGAAAAAGACGTCAAAGCATCCATCCTCTGGAATGATGACACCCACATCCCCAATTCTGAGACCGTCCCTTCGACGGGCGAGGAGCTCCTGACTTGGCTCTGGCGTCCATAAAGGATAACCACGAGGTGACAACAGGTGCCTTGCATATATATCTTGAGGGGATTTCTGCATCAGTCAAGACGATAGATATCGACGCGCAGTAGTGGTAGTAGCCGAGTTGAGCTGAATCGTTGCTGTGGAGCTGGCAGCGTCAGTGATGCCACCCACTGACGGGTCAGTAAGAAGAGCTTGCGCACACCGCCTGCCGGGCTGAAGGACTCCTAGTACCTACACAGCAAGTGATCGATTCGGAACTCCAGCGGCTACCATGCCCCAGCGGCCCGCAGTCTCGGCACTACTCCGTTGAATCACCAACGCGCTTGGCAGCACCTGATAAAGTGCATGTGATGGATCAGCAAAAAAAAGTCTTGGATGTGCAGTAATGATTGCTTTCTCAGTTGCTGCCAGCTGCTTTGACCGTATTGCTTCAAATTAGCGTGTGCAGTGTCGGGGGTCCTGGCGTGGTATAGCCTTCAATTGCTCGTGCTTTGGTCGATCCACCCACCCACACGCCTTCCGGGTTCCCTGCTCGCTCTCCATACTGTATCCCTACTAGCTGCAAGCTGTAACAAAGTACTACTTTGTCACATTCGCGATTATCAATATCTTGATTTCTTGTACGCAACTTTTGGAGACCACCATTAGGTTTATGTAGGTTTCTACCAAATAATAGATATTCGAGGATATCAGGTAGAGAAAAGTAAGAAATCGGACGAGGAACCAATAGTACAATTACAATCCGAAGGGACATATGAACTCTCGCTCCATCACGTCCGACGTCATCGTACACCAACACAGCCGGGGTCCTTGAGAGCGTCCGTCAGTCGTACAGTTGACTTGGTCATAATGTATACGGTAATAGTGTATAATTCTCATACTGTATGGGTTTCGAGTGGCTCCCGTCATGGGATGCGGGGAAAATGGGATTATACAGTGAATTGTATAATGTATGACCAAATATACCAAATATACAGTATGAAAAGTGTTAATATTTGGGGGACCTAGGGCCTCGTCGGGATGAAAGAGGCGACCCTGCCCTCTGCTCGACCTCTACACCACAGTCCACCTCTTGCTGCATCAGGTCTCCCACCAGACACACCGTGAAACGATGCCGATGTGCAAGGGTGGCGGCGCATTGGCCCGTGGCACCGCCACACAAACTACTTGTGCGACGATAAGGCGGCATGCCACGACGAGGGCGAGGCAGCGCATTTAATGGCTTGCCCATCATCACTAAATGACGACAAGGTCAACGGCACACCGCCGTGTGATAATGATGAGAGGCGGAGGGTGGCATGCCAGCACGTCACGACTCCGGCCGAGTCGGGACAATTGAAAAATAATGCTATCATTGCAGAAGTCCGGCGGAGACTCTGAGGTTGTGCAGAGTGAAGTGGTAGAGGTGGAGTCAGATGTTGATGAGGGCGGCCAGTGATACCGATCTCCAATGAGCTCACTGGCATTGCCCTTGCTGAGAAACTTGAGGTAGAATTCGTCTCGAGGGTAGGTGCAAACTCTTCCTTTGATTTTCTTTATCAAATATGTTCTTTCCGGGCTGAACTCCGTCGCGAATGGATGAAGAACGCGAGGCAGACAACGCTAGTTTTGCGAAATTGGCGTAGTCTCCTAGACGCAAGCACTGCATCCTAATTAGTCTTTGCTCCTATCTATCGTGGGAATTTCTTTCTATTGTATATATCTCATAATGTATTAGGTTTGAGCGGCTCCCGTTGGTATACGTTATGACCAAGTCAACTGTACTCGGATCGAACCCCACCCACCGCAACTTACCGTACTTCTGCCCCCTAGTACAGTCATACACATCAGCTTCACAACCAGAACACACAGACACACGCACGTTTTCCATCCAGCTCACTTGCGCAGTGAGCTCCGTCAGTCCAAACATGAGGATAACCTTGATCTCCAACGTATAGTACGACGCGCCGTCCGCAGACTTTCTCGGCGAGATCGACTTGGCCAACTTGGTCGTATCCGCACGTACAGTGCACAGCGTCGAGAGTTGGTCTGCGTGCCCATCCACACAGGGTATAGGCCACGGACCGCGTTCGCCGTCCATCCATATCGGCTGTTCCAGGGAGCCTCTATAGGACATGATGGCGATGTCCAGCGAGTTGCAGGACAATTGGGACGACCGACGGACAGCAAACGTCTCCTGGAACTCTTGCTCCTCGCCGACACGTGTCCCCTTGTCGAGCCTCAATATGACCGATGACGACACGCCGTGCCACCTGTTGGCTCACCCGTGTCAGGATAGCCGCAAACGTGTTCGGAAGGGCCGGTTCCCCAGACGGTCCGCGGTACGTGTTCCTGTGTCTCGCACGGTGTTCATTATCGAACGCGTTGAACGGCACGTTGCACTCGGTGCCATAGGTCAACTTTACGACCCTGGAAGAGACGAGGTGGTCGATGTGATACGATACCGCACCATCTGCGACCGCCTTGTTCCTGACCTCGAGGTGGGTTGGCCATACGACGTCGTCTCAGAAAACGTACACATGACTGTCAGGTCGGCATATGTTGATGTTGATCCCTTCGAAAAAATTTCTGAGACATGTGAACAACCATTCGCTTGCGGCAAACCCCCCTACTAGGAAGACAGAGTGGACGCGTTGAACGGCGACATATCGATTCAACTGATCCGTCTCATTACCGACATTGGACATCTTTTGCGTCGTCTCGATACCGTACGGGTTAGATGGTAAGTTATGTGCCGGTTTTGGCGTTGACTCTACCTTGGCTGTTATTCTCCAGCCCTACGCAGCCAAAGAACGAGTTCCGACGAAGAAACAAGAACTCAATTGAGTGGTTGTGCGGTTCGTGATGATCTCGATCTGAAGGACATAGATCCCGGACGGTACATATGCTGATTATCCGGGATCAGGCCAGCCAACCAGCCTCGGAGCACGCCTGCATCCAATGGACATTCTTTGCACGCCGACTATAGTACCGCTTCATCGTACTACCGGGCGTGTGAAATTTTATAAAGCGCTGAGTCTTCACGATGATATGAACCCGGTACATTGAAGTTGCATTGAAGTTGTACATATTACTGTAATTGGTATACAGGAATGCGTGAACATAGTGGAGAGAGCAGAAACTGGATATATGAAACGGTGTGCATGCAACAAAGTGATCTGGCTTGGAGCAACTCGCGAAATAATTATCAAGTGGTACAAACGGTGCAGGTAAGAATATATGCATGGTAGATCCTGTCATTAGAGTGGGAAATCTTGTTCATCAGGTGATAAACAGACCGGGCTCAGTAGTCTCCTTCGCGAGGGCGAGTGAGGTTCTCTGCGAGTCGCCGCGCGATAACATCATGCAGCATACAACGATCGCGGAGCAGCCGCTCCAGCTGTTTTCGCTTATCCTTCAACTTCTTGGAACGGGGGATGAGGGAAAGGCGCTCCAAAAAGCCGACATACCAGTCGGAAGCAGGAGGCATGGTGTAGCGCCGTTTGTAGTTGTAATCCAGCAGGAGTAACTCTAGAGCGGTTCGGCCCTCGGCCCTCTTCGGATGGTCCCGCAGCCCGGTGACGCACGCGTGTCCGTTGAATACGAGTCCGCTTTGGGTGATGTAGGCCCCGTTCCGAAGCCACCACCCCTCCATCTTCGCCTCCTGTTCCAGATGCGTCACGATAAGCGCAATTGGAATGCGTCCCTGGCAGAGCACCTCGAAGAATAACCTGTAATTGGACAGCATAGTCTGGGTGACCCGCGATCCACTCCCTGGGATGCAGAATAAGAGGAGGTCAAGTCCACCTCTGGCCTCGATCTGCTGGATAAGCTCGAACGTCTTCTCGATGGCGCCGAGATAGCCCGCAGCGCTAATCACGGGCTCCCCCAAACCAATAGTGTCCCAGACGTTGAAGGATCTGTTTGCTACTTCTATCTTGTACCGTTTCGACTCCATGGTACATCCCCAGGGGTCAGCAGACGTGGGGGCAACCTCTTTACCGGCAAGTAAGTTGATAACCGAGCTTTTGCCGACGCCTGCCTCTCCGAAGAGTATGACGTTGAATGTAGGGTGGTGCGCCCTGATATGATCGTGAGATTAATAACCCACAGTGAAAAGTTAAATTAGCTCTTACATTGTCGAAATTGTGCGTGCGAGATGCCGGGAAGACGAATAGGAGAGCAGAGGGCCTTCCATTGTCTTAGTCCCACCCGGGCCAGCCGCTTCCTCAGTCTCATCGAAATGGTCTCGTGCCACGTGGCTTGCTGTATCCCTCCTGGTTTCGGGGAGGCTCGTAGAATGATGCTGACCCGGGTGAACTACGTGAGTTACTAGATTACTGTTTACGGATCGGCTTTCTTGAGTCTTAAGTTGAATACGGAACCCACCCAGTGCTCACCTGTTCCGCAAATACACGGCGCCTGCAAAACATGAGCAACAGCCCCGATGGAATGATGCCACGGATACTGACCTTGCTCTAAGATAACATCATGGTTTTCGAACACCAGTGCCTGAAGACGATCGTCCTGCACCAAGTCTTCGGGTTGAAGTAGATTCTGAAGGTTTATGAGGTGGGCCTATAACGTCAGAATGAGATACGTCACATCAAACCTTTTCAAGAAGGGAAATCCATGTATTGTCATGGGTGATCGCAATACTCGCAGAAGGTTCCTTATCAAAAAGATTCGGGACAGTCCTACTTGAACACAAAAACAACGGACCCTATTGAGTAAACTGTGGTTGATGATATCAGATGGATGAAAGGCCTGTCCAAGTTTCGGTATCAGCAAAATCTGGAAACAGCGGTTCTAATACTAACCTGCGAGGTTTCTGGCATACGGTGAATCACGACGTCCCCCCCGACTGCGAGCGCCCCGTGATTCTGGATTTCATTTTGAGCGGAATCGAGAGCTGGATCTTCACCTATCTCATCCTGCGTACCGCTTCTTGAAGAACCAATATTCCTGCCACCAGATCGACCCCCAAAAATGTATCCCAACCAAGAGTTACCGGGAACTGCACCAGAATAGTCGACAGGATTCGGTCTCGTAGAAGGAGCATCAGCCTTGACACTGATCCATTTGGTCCCAAACATGCCGGTGCGTTGCGCAATCTTGAACCCGCGGATGAAGACGGCTTGATTCGGGATCCCAAAGTTGTCGATCGGCCCTATGCGCCAATCCAGGGCACGTGTAGTATTCCATGTGCAAGTGGTCGTAATGTTACCCAGTCCAACTTGGGAGAGCTTGCACTGTGCAGGATACACCTCGCTCCCTGCTGCCTCCTCGAATGCTGCCAAGGACCAAGATAAGGTTTTATGTAACCCTGTGATCAAATAGAGTGAGTCATGACCGATGATCTGGCCAACCTTCTCCTCCACAAAACGGTACCAATCGGTACCATGCCGCATGGCTGCCTCCAAGAAGAGATTTTCATTCCTAAGGTCATTGCACTCGGCACCTTCGGGCAAGATGAGAAGTGCGCCTTCCTTGGAGGATAGGTTGAACTCATATTCATGTCCAGATGATCTAAGCATATAGAGGATCGGGATTTAGTAGTAGCCATAAGCTTACGCTATTGTCAAGTGGCCAACAGACGCACCTCGATGGACCAACAGAGCTCTCGACAGTCGCCGCAACTGTTTTCACTGAAGAAGTTGCAATGATACGACCAGGGTTCTCCGCCTTGGTCACAGTTCTGAGGTCCATTTCGGTGAGCCGAATGGGCTCGAAATTGTCGGGAACGCCGGTAGCTTGATGAAAAGGGTGATCATGGGGTAGACATAAGTTGAAAAAGACGTCAAAACAACCATCCTTTGGGATGATGACGCCCACGTCCCCAATTCTGAGACCATCCCTTCGATAGGCGAGGAGCTGATGACTTGGCTCAGGTGTCCATAAAGGATAACCACGAGGTGACAACAGATTCCTCGCATATATGTCTTGAGGGGATTTCTGCATCAGTCAAGACGATAGATATCGACGCGTAGTAGTAGTAGCCGGGTCAAGCTGACTCGTTGCGGTAGAGCCAGTGGAAAGTGCCAACAGGCCAAAATGGATGGACTCTAGAAATGTGCGGGCAGTCAGTGAGAAGCGCTCACCGGGCCGAAGACCCGCTTGCAGCAAGTCTCTGCACAGCACTTTGATTGAAGTTATAGCTTACAGTACTAGTCTAGTAGGAGTGCAGTACAGGGACCACCATGTAGATTTTACCAAGTAACGGTATCTGGATGCCTCGCATATATATCTTGAGGGGATTTCTGCATCAGGTAGGACGAGATATCGACGCTATGCTGTAGAGCTGGCAGCGCAAGTGACGCCACCTGGCAACGGGCCAAGGTGGATGGACTCTAGGATGTGTGGTCAGCATTGAAGAAGCGCTTGCGCATACCGCCAGCTGTGCTGAAGCGGACGATACTATAGTAGTACCCGCACAGCAAAGTGATCCTAGCGGCTACCCTGCCCCAGTGACTGCACTGGAAGTCTCGGCACTACCCCGCTGAGTCACCAACGCGCTCGGTAGCACCTGACAAAGTGCAATCTTCAAGGATGCGCAGTGTCATGGGTGGGATCGCTTTCAACTCGGTTGCTGGCTACTTTGACCATTTGAATTTTTGCCTCAAATCAATAGACCACCATTAAGTTTATGTAGATTTTTACAAAGTAATGGTATCCAGTGAGGATACCAGGGGAAGGAAAATAGGAAATCCAACGAGGGACTATGAATACTAGTACAATTACAATCCGAAGGGACATATACACCTCT
>JBBPTV010000998.1:0-12955 GCA_038094275.1 Tubosaeta brunneosetosa | reverse complement strand
AGTTCTGCCATCTCGGAGTGGTCGGTTCCTTATGCTGATGAGTTCTCGAGCATTGCCCTGCCGCGACACGGGAAATTCATAGCATGCGCTTCGAAGGAGAACATTGCCTTCTGGGACACAGCGACACATACCCAACTCGGTCTCATTCCACTGGGCCGCGACACTTGTCCCACCGCATTCTCCCCAGATAACCAGCTTTTTTGTTTTCCCGTACAGGACAGGAGAATCATCATAAAGAACTTGTCTCGTATTTTCGTGCGTTTCGTCTTTTATCTTTTATCAATCGTCTTTTCATACCATTACAGCTTCCGGACATTCAAATCGAGCGCGCTGTGCTTGATGCACGGAAGAACGATCAACTCGTCAACGCGGATGCATTGCTGACCGAGGCGATCCAGGCGTCGCAGATGTTAGCCCATCATGTACGCGCTAGTCGAGCTCTTGTCCGGACACGTTTGGGACAGTGGGACGCAGCACTCATTGATGCAGAGGAGGTACTTGTTACTCGACTCTATCTCACACGCGTACAAGGACGCTGACGTCTTTCCTTACCCAGTCCATCAAAATTCGGCAATCCATTTTCGGTCACATTGCGAAATGTGTTGCCCTCCTCGGAAAAGGAGACAAATCTGCTGGGCGTCAAGCATGCGACAATGCGCTGCAGCGCTTCCACCCGAACTACGTTGCTATCTTCCTTCTCGTCAAGGTTAGTATTCCATGTAACTGAACTTGGTGTTCCTTCAGCTTCTCTCCTGGATTAGGCTGTTGCCCTGTTCATGGCTGGAGAACATGAGGATGCGATATCACGCATGGACGGCCTCATTGCGATGGTCGACTTCAACGCAACGCTATATGTAATCCAGGCGCGTCGTAGTGTCCCGTATACAACAGCCTCACCGCTGATGTTTCTCATAGGCATACATGTACTTTCTCTGCGGCAACATGCATATGCGGCGTAAAAATTACAAATGTGCGATTCAGTCTTTCGAAGACGCCCAAACAAAATTGGGTAACCACACTCTTTTACCACCGCCGATAATCTCATTGGTATATTTCTCACCGCATTGTAGTGTGTTGAAGCTGATCACAACTGCTGTAGATCTCTGGGTGGAAGTTTGATGATCTTGCCCTCAAAATCCAACGACATCTTTGTGAGGCCCTCATGGTGGTGGGTCGCACCAAGGAAGCTGGCGAGTCTGTATTGCGCATGGTTGTCCAAGAAATTAATATGACCGAGCCCATCAAGACGTGGGTTTCTGGTGAGCTATCATTCTACCCGCTCCTCGGGACCCACGTCATTTACGTGGCCACCATTTTCTAGACTTCAAATCTCGATGCCGCAGAAAACTAGAGGAATCCGGAAATGCCGCCATGCATGCTGCACAATATGACGAGGCCATTGCACAGTACTCAGCCGCACTGCTGCTTGATCCTCCTGCGCCACAAGATTTGCTGGTTAAGCTGAGTAAGGCACGCGTTGGGAAAGGCTTATGGAAGGATGCGTTAAACGACGCGAACAAAGTAGCTCATTTCAACTCACTCGGGTTCTTGCTTGCTGATGGGCTCTCAGGTGATCGAGTTGGATCCATCTTCTCCATTGGGCTATGAGAGGAAGCACGAAGCCTTGTGTGGTGTCGGACGTTATGAAGATGCAATAGATGCATTCAAATTGATGCTATCGAAGATATCAGGGTCACCTGATCCAAATATTCGTGGTGAGGGTAATCCATGTCATCTTTACATACTTCTATTGATTTCCTCTCAGAGCAATCTCGTCGCTATGTTAGACCAGAAGAGACACAAGATGCGATTCGTACCGCCATAGAGAGCGCCATTCGTGATTCTCCATTAGTCCTCATCAATACCAAATCTGGCCGTCTTTGCGATAAATCGGAGCAGGCTGCCGCATTCAAATCGATGCCTATCTTCACAGAACTTGTCTCGGCAAAGACTACACACATCGAACACGCTCGTATCCAGCACGAAGTTCAGGACTTCTACCGCTATGCCATGTTTTCGCACACGTGGGAGTGCGACGAACCTCTGTTTGGAGAGGTCACCAAGATTATTGTGTACGACCTCGAGGCATCTCCTACTCGCGACAAACTTCGAACATTCTGCAAGATCGTACGAAAGGAAGGATTCAATTGGGCATGGAGCGATACGTGTTGTATCAATCAAAAGGATAATGTCGTACTCCACGAAGCCCTCATCAGCATGTTCAAGTGGTACGAAGGCTCTACGCTGACGATCATCTTCCTCCGTGGTGTTGGCCGACTAGCAACGCGTGGCGCTTTGACGAAGAGTAAATGGAACACGCGTGGGTGGACTCTGCAGGAGTATCACGCGTCAAAGGTAGTCCGAATCTACACCGAGGATTGGACCCCATACTTAGGCCTTGACATCGACAATCACAAGGATTCGCCAGAGATCATCTCGGAGATGGAGCAGGTAACCGGCATTTCGGCCCGAGCCTTGATGGCACTCCGCCCAGGTCGGGATAACATACGCGAAAAGCTTCGTCTCGCTTCCACACGCAAAACGACACGGGTTGAGGACGCTGCTTACTCTTTACTTGGCATTTTCTCCGTGGGCTTGACAATCACGTATGGGGAGGGGGAGAAGGCACTGGGGCGGCTCTTGTCTAAGCTACTCACGACCTCGGGAGATTCGAGTATCCTCGCATGGAGGGGGAAATCTGGCAACTTCAACAGTTGTCTTCCCGCCCATATCATCGTGTTCAAAGAGTCACCGACCCTATATATTCCGCCACCCATAACTGACGCTGAGGTAGGAGCGATCGTCGCGAAGTTGCGTTCCTCTCCTCTCGATCTTACCTTGGTCACAAAGTTGTATGACCAACTGAACGCGCTCTCCACGCCATTCTTTGTAGGAACCGGACAACGGATGAGACTCCCATGCCTTATTTTCAGGACCACGCTCGTATCCATCTCTCGGGACGGATCCGATCATGTCTTCAAAGTACACGCTGCTGCCCTTGGGACCGTGGAGATCAAGACCAAGGAAAATCTCGCTCTGCTGGATTCCCTGCATGTCGTCCACCCCTGGCGCGACTTTCTTCTCGGCCGTCGCCCTATTGAGCGTGGAGTAGAGACGTCGCCTGACCGCAGCACTTCGCGCGCAGACCCTGTTTTGCCGATGAACAAGCAGATGCGCGTCCTCCAATTCGTCGCTCGGCTGAGGCAACCGTTTGGTGCCCTATTATTCACACCCACGTGTCAGAACGTGGACGAATACCGCCGGGTCGCCACGGAGAGTCGGATCAATGCCCAAGTGAAGGAGATCACATCGGGAATGTTGTATCAAGTACGGATGCTGGACGTCCTTTGATGGATGTTGTTATCATTCGAGCTTCTGTCATCCTGGCAATGAGGCTGGGCCACCCAGGTCATTGCATGGAATCCCTCATCGTGTGACGATATCCTTTTACATCACTTCCAAATGTTTATTTTCCACCATTACAACCATGGAGCGCGGTTAGTAAAGTTACTACTATGCCCTATGGCTACTTCGTCAGGTCCCTTACCTTGTCACTCTCACAATATCATGGTTTTTACTCAACTTATCACTGTCTACCTGTTGTATTTGCACTCCATAGTGTATTTCAGAGGGATACAAACTTGAATGGCCACATTTGAAGCAGAAAATGGAATTTATGGGATTTCTAGAGTGTTGGACTCCAAGGCTGAGAGAACATTGTGAACAAAACATAAAGGTATCGTGCAGGGGCGAATACAAGACCAAAAGGTCAGAGAACACAAGGGTTAATATACGAGGTGTGTGCTTGCTAACCTTCCAACAGGGAACGGAGTACATCTTAAAAATAATCATAACGCAACCAACGGCTGTCTATCGAAGGGGCCATTGTTTGCGGCGTATTCGCCGTATGCCACTTGAGCATCTCGGTATAGTGTTTTGAGCAACAACTTTTCGTTCTTGCTGAACCCATCCAACTCCCAGTCAGACGAGTAAAAGTCGAGTCTCTCCCTAGCGACAAGTCGCTGCACAATCGTCGCCTTCCATTGCTTCCAGACTTTCGTGTCATTGGGAAAAAATTCATCGAGCATCCTTCCCGGTTCTTCAGGTCGAAGAGTGAGGAGGGTGAAGACCACCATGCTTGTACGCGTGGAAAAGACGTATTTGGTCAGAACTGGGTTCCCGAGCACGTCTAGCAAGAGTTTCCGCTGAATCTTCTCGTGCGAGGAAGATAACCGCGAATTGTAGACCCAAGAGACTACGAGCGAAACGACAAACAAGATTCGACCAAGGCGGGTACGTCGGAGGGTAAGGAGCTGGGTAAGGAACTGAACAGCGAAAAGGACAGAAGACCATCTTATGTTTCGGTACTGGGACTTGGTCGAGGAAGTGAGGGAGAACCTGCCCCTTGTGATAGAATTCACGGCGCCCTCAGCACCTTTGAGGAGGACTATCTCGTCGCCTGAACCAAGGATACCATCACCAGCAGGAGATCCATGGGCAGATGCTGGATGGGTAAAAACAAGTTTCCCCAAGCCAATGAGGGCGGAGGAGATACCATTCGTAACGATGCCCAAGAGAATCGACGAAAAGGAATACCAATCACCTATGAGACCACAGGCAACACAAGTACTGGCACTGACGAAGATGGGGATGCTAGGAGAGGGGACGCGGGGGCGTTGAGGATACACTGTAGAGTCGGGGATGTGGTTAAGGTTGGCAACTGTAAGGCGAACAGATGGTTTTCCTCTCTCCCCAATAACGTTCTTTTCCTCCAGGGAAGCACACTCCTTCATAAAGAGGGCTGCCAAGTGACCGGTCTCCCCGACGATGGTACCCGAGTGAGCAGCTCTAAACTTGGGACCTTTCCAGCCGTCGAGCTCGAACAACGTGGCGGGGTCGGCATGGACGCCCGGGAAAAAGCCGTCGAAAAATCGTGACTTTGCGAGAAGGCCATATCGCTTCGCGATCTGATATGATCCTGGGGTGTTGTACCAACCTAACCACTGTCTGTTCTCGAAGACATGAACCGTGGCCATGGCCGACACAGCCTCATCTCCACCGAAGATTCCTGCGACACCTGACGTATCGAGGGTGAAGTGGGACCTGTCAAGTGGTAAAGTGAGAGCAACCATCAAACGACGATTGAGGAAGCTAGAAACGTCGGGGAGATACGTGTAAGCGTGAAGGAGGAGAACAAAGACATGATGGCTGAAGTGAGTAAATTCATAGGGAGCGACGGGCGTCAAGTTCCAGAATGAGGTACTAATTTTCAGGGCATCAACGAATCTCTCCATCAGTTTGCAACATGTCCCTTCATCATAGTGCCAGCGGAGTGCGAGATGAAGTACAGTATCCCTGTAGAACGAGGTTGAGTGCACATCAGCACCCCTTTGAATGAGACGTTCCACTGTCTCGAAGGTCCAACCTCGCTCTAGTGCAGTCACCTGGTACAGTTGACTTTCTCATAACGTATAACAAAATCTCATAATGTATACTACCAAAACCTAATGAAATTAGCCGAGAGTCTACGAAATCCTAATATACGTTATGAGATTTTGTTATACATTATGAGAAAGTCAACTGTAGGTGGGTAAAATGCGGGGTGAAATGAGGAGCACCTGGAAAGGCAAAAAATTCCTTCCCCAATGTCTGGCACGACCCATGCGAGGCCCGTTCCCGACACTTGGGACAACATACGCGAAAATCTTCGTCTCTCTTCCATACGCGAAACGATATGGGCTGAAGGTCCTACTTACCCCTTTACTTGGCATTCTTTCCTTGGCGGTGGGCCGCGCGAAGGAAGCTGGCGCGTCTGTATTGCGCATTTGATCAAAAGATTAACATGACCAAGCCCATCAAGACGTGGTTTTCTGATGAGTTATACTCTACTCGCTCCTCGGTCATTTACCTGGCCACGATTCACCAGATTTCAAATCTCGATGTCGCGGAAAACTAGAAGAGTCCGGAAATGCCGCCATGCATGCTGCACAACATGGCTCATGAGGCCATTGCACAGTACACAGCCGCACTGTTGCTCGATCCTCCTACATTACAAGACCTGCTGGTTAAGCGGGGTAAGGCACGCGCTGCCAAAGGCTTATGGAAGGATGCGTTAGACGACGCGAACAAGTAGTTCATTTCAATTCACTCTGGTTCTTGCTTGCTAATGGGCTCTCAGGTGATCGAGTTGGATCCATCTTCTCCATTAGGCTACGCGAGGAAGCACGAAACTTTATGTGGTGCCGGACGTTATGAAGATGCAATAGATACATTCAAATTGATGCTATTGAAGATATTAGAGTCACCTGATCCAGATATTCGTGGTGAGGGTAATCCACATTATCCTGACATACTTCTATTGATATCCTCTCATAGAGCAATCTCGTCGCTATGTCAGACCAGAAGAGACGCAAGATGCGATTCGTACCGCCATAGAGAGCACCATTCGTGACTCCCCACAGGTCCTCATTAATACCGAATCTAGCCGTCTTTGCGATAAATCGGAGCAGGCTGCCGCATTCGAATCGATGCCTATCTTCGCGGAGCTTGTCTCGGCTAAGACTACACACATCGAACATGCTCGTATCCAGCGAGAAGTTCAGGATTTCTACCGCTATGCCACGTTGTCACACACATGGGAGTGCGACGAACCTCTGTTTGAAAAAATCACGAAGGTTGTTGTGTACGACCTCAAAGCATCTCCCACTCACGACAAACTTCGAACGTTCTGCGAGATCGTACGAAAGGAAGGATTCAATTGGGCATGGAGCGATACGTGTTATATCAATCAAAAGGATAACGTCGTACTCCAAGAAGCCCACATCAGCATGTTCAAGTGGTATGAAGGCTCTACGCTGACGATCATCTTCCTCCGTGGTGTTGGCCGACTAGCAACGCGTGGGGCTCTGACGAAGCCATACTTGGGCCTTGACATCGACAATCACAAGGATTCGCCAGAGATCATCTCGGAGATGGAGCAGGTAACCGGCATTTCGGCCCGAGCCTTGATGGCACTCCGCCCAGGTCGGCACCACATACGCGAAAAGCTTCGTCTCGCTTCCACACGCAAAACGACACGGGTCGAAGATGCTGCTTATTCTTTACTCGGTATTTTCTCCGTGGCCTTGACGATAGCGTATGGGGAGGGGGAGAAGGCACTGGGGCGGCTCTTGTCTAAGCTACTCGCGACCTCGGGTGATTCAAGTATCCTCGCATGGAGGGGGAAATCTGGCAGCTTTAATATTTGTCTTCCAGCCCATATCATCGTGTTCAAAGAGTCACCGACCCTGTATATTCCGCCACCCATAACCGACGCCAAGATGGGAGCGATCGTCGCGAAGTTGCGTTCCTCTCCTCTCGATCTTACCTTGGTCACAAAGTTGTATGACCAACTGAACGCGCTCTCCACGCCATTCTTTGTAGGAACCGGACAACGGATGAGACTCCCATGCCTTGTTTTCAGGACCACGCTCGTATCCTCTTCTCGGGACAGATCCGACCATGTCTTCAAAGTACACGCTGCTGCCCTTGGGACCGTGGAGATCAAGACCAAGGAAAATCTCGCTCTGCTGGATTCCCTGCATGTCGTCCACCCCTGGCGCGACTTTCTTCTCGACCGTCGCCCTATTGAGCGTGGAGTAGAGACGTCGCCTGACCGCAGCACTTCGCGCGCAGACCCTGTTTTGCTGATGAACAAGCAGATGCGCGTCCTCCAATTCGTCGCTCGGCTGAGGCGACCATTTGGTGCCCTATTATTCACACCCACGTGTCAGAACGTGGACGAATACAGGAGGGTCGCCGCGGAGAGTCAGATTAACGCCCAAGTGAAGGAGATCACATCGGGAATGTTGTATCAAGTACGGATGCTGGACGTCCTTTGATGGATGTCGTCACCCGAGCTTCTGTCATCCTGGCAGCGAGGCTGGGCCGCCTGACCTCGTGGAATCCCTAATCGTGTGACGATGTCCTTTTACATCACTTTCAAATGTTCATTTTCTTCCATTACAACCATGAAGCACATCACTAAGGACTGTGAGGAATGCGTAGCGTATCGTGTAAGTTAGTACACTACAGAGTTTATGACATTTCTAGGGTCCTGAACTACAAAGCTGAGAGAGAACAGAGGAAAGCTGGCCGTGCAAGTGATAAACAAGGTATCATACAAGGTCGAATACAACAAGGTCAGAGAATCCAAGGGTAACGTACGAGATAAACCCACAGAACTAGCGGCGACGTGCCCACTAACCTTCTAATAGAGAACCGAACTATATCCACCAGAGAATACATCTTGAAAATAATTATAACACAGCCTACGGCTGTCTATCGAACGGGGCGTTGTTTGCGGCGTATTCGCCGTATGCTGCTTGAGCATCTCGGTAGAGTGTTTTGAGCAACAACTTTTCGGCCTTGTTGAACCCACCCAACTCCCAGTCGGACGAGTAAAAGTCGAGTCTCTCCCTGGCGACAAGTAGCTGGGCAATTGTCGCCTTCCACTGCCTCCAGACCCTCGTATCAGGAAGAAGTTCGTCGAGCATCCATCTCGGTTCTTCAGGTCGAAGAGTGAGAAGAGCGAAGACCACCATGCTTGTACGTGTGGAAAAGACGTATCTGGTCAAAACCGGATTCCCGAGCACGTTTAGCATGAGTTCCCGCTGGATCTGCTCGTGCAAGGAAGATAGCCTCCAGTTGTAGATCCAAGAGACGCCGAGCGAAGCGACAAACATGATTTGACCAAAAAGGGCACCTTGAGGGATAAGGAGGAGCTGGAAAAGGAATTGGATGGTGAAAAGGGCAGAAGACCATCGGTACTGGGACTTAGTCGAGGAAGTGAAGGAGAACCTGCCCCTTGTGATGGAATTTATGGCAGGCTCAGCACCTTTGAGGAGGACTACTTCCTCGTCCGAACCAAGGATGCCATCACCAGCGGGAGATCCTTTAGAAGATGCCGGGTGGGTAAAAACAAGTTTCCTAGAGCCAATGAGGGCGCAGGAGATGCCATTCGTAACGATGCCCAAGAGAATCGACGAAAAGGAATACCAATCTCCCACGAGACCACAGGCAGCGCAAGTACTGAAACTGACGAAGATAGGAATGCTAGGAGAGGGTGCGTTGGGACGTTGTGGGTATATTGCAGACTCGGGGACGTGGTTGAGGTTGGCGACTGTAAGGCAAACGGACTGCGTTCCTCTCTCCCCAACAACGATTTTTCCGTCCAAGGAAGCACACTCCTTTATAAGAAGGGCAGCCAAGTGACCGGTCTTTTCGATGATAATACCCGAGTGGGCAGCCCTAAACTTGGGACCTTTCCGGCCATCGAGCTCGAACGGCGTGGCAGGTTCGGTACGGAGGCTTGACTTTGCGAGAAGGACGAACCGCTGTGCGACCTGAAATGATCCTGGGATGTTGAACCAACCTGACCACCGCCTGTTCCTGTAGAGGTGGACTGTGGTCATTGCCGACACAGCTTCATCCCCACCAGACAGTACTCCTGCGACACCCGACATATCGAGGGTGAACTTGGACTTGTCGAGTGGTAAAGTGGGAGCAACCATCGAACGACGATTGAGGAAGCTAGAGATATTGGGGAAGTTTAAATCAGGGGGACGCAAAGGATGCTGATCGAAGCGACGAATTTATCACCTTTCGGAACCTTTCACCTTGTAAGGCACTTCTCCGGCAAATACAGATTCACATCCGGAGCGCCGCTGAGCGTGTAAACAAATGATGTAATCCCCTCGCCCAAGCAACGGGCGCCAATTTTCAATGATTTTCAATTCAGGGTTGAAATGCGGGGTGGAACATAAAGGAGGTACGTACGTAGCACATAGAATGGCAGGGTTCTATTCACCACTCAACTTGGCCAATTCTTTATACTCGCGGAGCGTCGTGGAATTGTCAGGGATATTGGTGAAATGGAACATGAGCCTAGATAGTTCCGGCGTTGGTGCCCTATAGCAGAGCCAACAACGTTACCCTATTGTAGTGGCGAGATGCCTGTTTGCGAAAATGTTGAGAAGGTAAATATTCCAAAAAGCTAGCACTCGCCAGCACCGGACGTTTGAACCTCTAACCGGAAGGTCACCTCCAGAATGATTGAAGAAATGAGGCTCCACGACCACAAGGTATGTGACGGCAAGCACGCATTGAACAAGATCTGAAGTCGGCGGACGGAGGCCCGCTGGCGTTGATGGTTCTCGACCTCAGTAACAGGTGGAAGATTCGATCAACTTTCGTCGAGATCCAAAGAGTTGCGGCAGATTGGCAGGTACTCAACCACTCGCTTGGCTACGTTCCACAACTAAATTGGACTGGCGCCGGACGCCGGACCAACGGATGACGGTCTACGCCCCCAATAAGGAGCTAGCCGACTCAGCAAACGTCGCCTCGTGCCGTTGGGCAGAAATCTACTTCAGCCACCATGGGCCGTCGAAACTCGCGACCAGTCGTTCAATACAACAGCAGACCACCTTGCACGAGCTGTCTATGATAACACCCTCTCGCATCCTGAAATCTGCAAATATTATGGGTTTAACCGTGCAGTCGGTCTTGAAGAGCAACCTTTCTTGGTGCGTTCCATGGCCTCGTCAGATGATGATTGATGCAATCTTAACCCGTCCCACAAGGCCCCATTGATGATAAAAAACCAGAACCATTGACAGGACCATCAATGATTAGCGGTACTGGCGCTGCGTTCTACGAGCTCCCAGAGGATTCGAGGGGACTCTATTTTCTCTGGTTCCCGCAAGACCAACAAGTCGTTGAGTTGGCTGGCACACTTCTCTCTGCAAAGGAAAGCTATGACCAAGGCACACAAACCGGTCCAAAAACAGATGCGTTACTCACTGTACGACTTCCTCCTGTCTGCATAGTTACTGTCCTCGAGAATCGGCGTTTGGCTTGAATTCGAATCACGTCGTGCACATCCGAAGCAGAGCCCGAGGAAAGCACGTTGTTGACCCAATACCAACGCTCCAAAGACCTGGTAGAGATCTATGTGACTCAAACGTATGAAGCGTCCTCCCGTGAAGTACGCAAAGTTCTTATCCCTCTTTTCCTGGACAACGGCTTCCTTAATTGCAGGAACGCAGACGAGTGGCGGCAGCTGATGGAAGTATACATGACTTTCTTTACCATTCAACACGGGGATCCAATGGCACTTTATGAGGCTTGTGTCGAAGGAGACCTATATGACTTTCTTTTAAACTCGATGCCAGGCCTCCCCCATCCGAAATACCGGCGGTTCCTGGGGCCTTGGTCTTATTGCCCATGTATCTCAGTGTCAAAATGAGCCCGCGCCGAGCATTCCCTCGAGACTCGGTGCTCACAGAACCACGATCACAACTGTCTTCACTGTTTCTGGTATAGACACATTAAAACTTGGTGGCTAATCGCATAGGCAAAACTTAGCACTCAGCCCTCATTTCAACACAGCATCGTCAGAGGGCTACTAAGATCATGATACGTTCCTGCGTTCTGTCCGAGTAGGGCATCGTGTAGCGACCCGGTATGGTTATTATTTGCTTTTTTACTCGTCTTTGCCATGTGTAACGATTCATGAGCGTATTGTTGACGACTCCTGTAACCGGACAGCGAGTTGTTCAACTGGGGCATGGAAATGCGCTTAGCTTTCGTGACTCCCTGGATTTATCTGACAAGATATAGAAGCGACATCTTGATCATCGATTGACAGGCAGCAGAAGGACTAGCAAATGACGATACCTTGGGATCTTCATCAGGAAAAAAGGAAATGCTAGGTAGTAAGGGCCAGATTTTGTTGTCAGTGTCGTACAAAAGCAGCAACAGCATGCAACAGTTGTACTAGGCGACTTCAACCTCAATCGAGTAGCTAGCATAGCTCCCCATATTCACAACATTGTTAACATGACACTACAGTAGACCTCATTTGCAAATCCTGATAACCGCTACTACCTCACCAAGAGAGCTGGAGCGCGTGATCTGCAGCCTTATCAGAGCAGGGTAGTGGTCGCTGATGTACACGGTGCATGTCAAACACACGCAAATCAATATACCTGTTAAGAAAAAAGGTATCAGCGGTGGTAATTGTTTGTCTGTGAATCCAAAGTGGGTTAATGGCACCGCTCGGAAACATTGGTGCAAGGTAGCCTCCGGGGGAAGGCAAAATATGACATGGACTTCCGCCACACGAAGGCCAATACGTAATTAGAATGATTGTATTGAGACCTGTGACACGTACCATGTAATCCACCAAGGCGACGTGCCTTAGTGCCCACGTTGATTAGTTAGTACAGTGTCAAACCACGCGGGTGTTGGTGATTTACGCAGCGCATTGGTTGTTTCGGGTGATAGCGAATCCGAGTGACATCACCCTGGATGTGCTCAGCTTGCGTGAGTGGAATGGTAACATTGGTAAAACCGTCGAAATGGTTGTATATATTAGGCTCGAAAAAGTGAGGGCCGAACTGTTGGCCAGAAACGAACTACTTGAGTGCGTCAAGAAACTTGACTGCTGTTCAACGAAATACTGGACCAGTTTCTTCAGGAAATGGCAGCAGCGCGATATGGATGGGTTGATGGCCACAATAGCTGCTGCCTTTGCCGTTGTCACATAGTAGCGGTGGTGTGAGCTGCTCCAGGGCGGGCGGTTGAAAGCGAGCGCATACCTTATTTAAGTAGAAGTTTACTTATTCTGCATTCTACTCCAAACTTACTTATTTGACATTGAGTAGTCAATGAGTAGCTATGAGTAATTGTCTAGTTACCTGATGTTGATCAACATGTGTACCTTCAGAGAGTTCTACGACGCATACCGTGGTCGCCACATACTTGACCTCTTCCATTCCAAGAGCCTGCGAATCAACGGCAATGCCCAACTCCAGACCATTCTCGCAAGCGATCCAAAGACTTGGCAGAGACCCGTGTGGGTCCTCAAACATTTTGTCCTATATGAAGCATTTTCCTATGAAGCACGCAATGT
>JBBPTV010000997.1:0-12960 GCA_038094275.1 Tubosaeta brunneosetosa | reverse complement strand
CGGGATGACTATCTTCTAGTTCTAACGCGTCACACCGACTCACGTCGGCAACTTAACCTGACGTCTTATTGCCGTCGTGGTGACTCGGAACCGGAGTTTTCTTTACTACACCACCACCACCACCATCTCTAGTTCGAGTCCGCTGCCCCGAGGCCTCGCTTGTGTGGATCCGACACACTACGAACACTCTTTCTGTTGATTGACATTTAAAACCTGCTGCACCATGACAGTCGTCTTCAAACTTCATCACGCGAATGCGAAGGACAGCATTGATGGCTCTCCCGAGTCATACGCGGTCGAAACTGCGGGCAGTGTTGGATCGGTATTCGGTTACAGTGTACATAGGAGGCGGTAACTAAAGGCAGGAAAGACACGGGGTAGAAGCAGAGTACACGACGCATTGGGAAGTACGGCAATATCAAACGGCCCCAGCCTCCACCCTCGCCGCCTCCATCCATTCAGAGGCAACGCACGGTCGCACACGCAAAGGCAGCTCACATCCTACCTCCCCCGCCATCTTGGGTCGAGGAAACACCCCCCTTCCGATCTCGATGCGAGTACCCACACCATCACGCAGCTCAAACACAAAGTGCTTGACGAGCACCGTCAACACCACCTTTCCAGGACATGCTTGGTGAACACGCGGGCCTGCAGCCTATATATGATATTCGACTGCGCACCTTGAGCTCTGCGACCGCAAAGTGCTTGCCTATACACGACCTCGGGCCGTCCGCAAACGTGAGCAAGTGTCGGTATCCCTGCACGTCGTTGACTTTGGCAGGCCATCCGTGCTGACCGTGTGCGTCCTTGAGCCATCGGCCTGGCCGAAAGAGCTTGGCGTCCTCGCCCCAAATTGCGACAGAACGGTTGACGGATTCCATCGAGACTGCGACGAGGGTGCCTTTTGCGATCGTCAGACTGTCGACCAGCGCACCCGATTTGATCTGGACTGGTTCAGAGAGGGGGATGACATCGTCTCGGGCAGCCTGTCCGCCATTACACCGTCAGTGAATGGAAGTGGTACAGCATGAGGATGATATGGCGGGGGGGCTGCTAGGAACGTACCACACGCGTGATCTCAACGATTGGCATGTGGATACGAAGGGTCTCGTGTATGACAGCATCAAGATAGGGAAGTGCGTTGGCCAGTTCATCGTAAGTTGGGTCTGATTCATGTTCGAGAAGCTCCTTTCGTAGTGTTGTCTGAACGTCCGGGTTCCGTGATAATTCCAGTAGCGCCCACTACGAAAAGCGTCAACCAAGGGACTCGGAGCATACTCTGGGGACAGACTGTCAAGACAACTGCAGATAAGCAATGAGGACAGTCACTCTTCACCAATAAAAACCACGTACTCGAACTCGTCTCGTAACCGGCTACGAGCAATACTTTCATCTTAAAAACGAGGCTTTCCATGAGCCTTTTCGTGCAACAAGATCCATTTACCTGAGCCATCACTTCTTCCTTCGTCAAGCGAAATGCCGAAGCCCCGCTCGCGCCCTTGACTGATGTCGAGTCAATATTTGGCCTCTAGCAGGCCGGCATTGGCACATACTGAGCAAACCGATGATCGACTTTTCTTCCCTGCTCGCCATGGCTCCCATCTCCATCTCTTTCAGAGTTCTCGCCAGTAACCCATCCGAGATGTCCTCCATGGCGATATTCAGCTTTTGCATGAGCCTCGTGCGCGACGTAGGCACTTCTGCGAGGATCGGGAAGACCTGTGTCAGTAGAAGGAGGCCCTTGTTGAGAGCCGAGGCACGAGGGGATGCGCTGAACGTGTCCAAGATCGCCTTTACAGCGGATTCTTTGCCGTCAAGCGCGTGGAAATCATGAGAAAAGGCCGCAAGGCCAACGATGTCGAGCCTGACATGGATCGTCGGGGCGGGAGATAAGAGCTCCGGGAGACACCTACGAGATGTGGTTCATCCTTGGGCATGGGTATATCAGAAACGCATCCTCGAGATACGCAGCAAACTGTGGTGGACGACGCACCATTGCTGAACATCAATGAGGGCGCTTTCCCCGCCGTCGGACTGGATAAGCACTTCCCAAGCGCCTGTCGCCTTCACAAGTCAGACAGAGTATGCTGCGACTCTACGGTAGCCATCTGACCTTGTATGCGGCGTCGTAGAAAATCGGCGTCAATTGCCGAATAGCAGAGACGCTGAATGCAGGCGCCAAGGACTTGCGTTGCCTAGTGAAGTTGGTCATCCTGTCCAGTCGTCAAAGCGTCAAACCACGAGACAAGTACCTTTGATGGTCCTCCCCGTGGGCCCATAGTAGACCTTTGCCATACTTGGGAACCCTCAGCCAAAGAGACTCCCGAGCATGGTGGCCACGTACAAACTTTGCAAACGATCTCTTGGTTGCCGGTGTCTGGATATACGTCCACGACTCCCCGGCATGAAAGTGTGCAATCGCCTTGGGATCGTGCAGGATGATCCTCCGAGTCCCCAGCGTCGACGGGACTGCGTATACGGGGCCGAACGCTTGCGCCCACGCTTCATACAATGCGCCCGCATCCACGGCGTTGCGGATGCGCTTTCCGACGCCATAGAGGAAGCTGTCGCTGGGTGGTCCTCGGAGCTGGGTAGTGCGCGCCTTTTGCGGAAATGGGTCGAGTACGTGAAAGAAAATCCAGCACGCGGTGCAGGCGATCGTAGTATTGAACAAGACACTGTTCAAGATCTCTGGTGCCATTGTGACCAATGATCCTCTGAGAGACACGAGGGCGAGGGTTCCTATGGTTAGATGGGAAGCTAGAAATGCCTCAGTCGTCTAAAGGGGTTGTTGAAACCCATGTATTCCCTGGATGGTTCGTCCCTTTCGAGACTACCCCTTACGCCGCCTCAATCGAAGGCCAAGCGGCACATTTTGTCACATCTGACAGAAGGTAACGGACGTGCGACCCTGGTAAAAGTGCGCTGGTACAAGATAACCTAGAGCGAGTTGTCAAAACGGATATCCGGTGTGCGTTCGCGCTCACTGAAATAGAATTTATGCGTGGCATATACTTCAGGCTCTGGATCTACAGGGAGATCAGTTGTACCGGGAACAACGGTACTCGCTCGACCCTTCAAGGACCGCCGGATCGTGCTTCAGGTTAGACAGCAGCTTCCCTCAAAAGGGACGTGCTGGCGCGCTGCTATGTCATATGCCGATCGCAGCACACCGTCGGGTACAGTAGGGTATAGTCGGGTGAAAGATGAATTCTACCCATTTCGAGACGTTTTTCTGTCACTCACCACTGTTTACCATTGATCTCAAGTTCGTTCACATCGAATTCAAACAGCCCTACGTTTCAGTTTCCAAAGGAGATGATCGGACTTACATACGTGGAAAAGCTCCGATATAAGGCCATTCTTTCTGTAGACACGCTACTCATTGCAAATTTCACCCCGTAGATTGTTTGGGCTGCATCTGGGGCGTTTTTCGTTGTCTTGACCCGCTTCCTTCCTTACTGTAAGCATGTGGGTGATTAGATTTGCCTCTGATGATGACGTGTTGTGAGTACGTACCGGGCATGTACACAAACTGGCTCTCTAGTCACTCCAGCCCAACCTTGATCCAAATACTCTATCAAGGATGGTTAAAAGACGAACCACCGATAGCATAGATAGGGATTACCGAATGTTACAACGAAGCAATGTTAGACCTAGTCAGCCGCCCGTCAGCCTCCCATAAAACAAAGAGTGGGCGAACACCATGCTTCATCTCAGGATGAGTGCCAGCCCACAGAAACAACCTTCCTCGTCTTCAGGCATTATCGCTCCCATGCTTGGCAACAACTTCCTCTCCTTTGCAAAGTCACGTCTTCCGGTGCCCAACAAACCCAAGACACGCAGCCACCGCCGTACGTTCCTCTCCATCCCACCGGTCCCGTTCGCACCCCTCGTCGACACGCACGCGTTCCAGCCGCCGCCGCCGCCTTACAGCGCGCATGCGGACTGTCCACCCGTGCCGCACAACACACCCGAAGTATCACCGCATACCCGTGTGCCGAACCTAAGTGCGTCTACAAGCAACCACGATCAGTTGATCGGTCTTGGCCTCGAGGGAGTGGAGAGAGAGGATGGGTGTCGGTTCGACGGCCTGGGTCGGCTCAGCGGCGGATTCCGCGGGGCAGGCGATGCGCTCCGCGAAGAGGTGCACCGGATGCTGAACGCGAGCGCGCAACGGCGGCGGAGACGGGCGAGCGAGCAGCCCGCCACCCGCCACGACGTGTTCTACGCGTCGGTCAAGGCCAAGGCGAGGAGCACGTTGGGTGTGCCCGTCAAGATCCGGATCCGCCGAAAAAGTATGGCGTCGCCAACACCCGCCTCGAAGAGATGGGAGGGTTTGATGCGTGGTACGGTATCGTCCGAGTTGAAGCGGGCAGCGTCGTTGGAGCGTCGGGCGTCGTTGAGCGAGACGACGAGGAGATCATGGCGGGTGTAGATACAAACAAAGACAAGTGACGTCGACACGTGTTTCGTCTCGGCCATCTCAAGCGGACAGTTGAGCTCGATCGTTGCGTACCGTTCATGCCGCACAACATTTCGGACAGCTGCCAGATATGACAGGATATGGCCAAGCATGACGACCGAAAATTTCGATCAAAATCGGTACCGCCGTCTCCATAACGATCGAGATGAACAGCGGAAGTGAGACATACTGAATGTCTAGACACTTTCAATCTTCCAGACACTCCACCACTGCTTGCCATTCTTCACGAGCACGACTGGCGCGATCAAGGCCCGCTAGTCTGACGCCGCCCTAATCGAAACTTGGAACAATTTGACAAACATCTGGGAGTTGGCCTATACCATAGCAAGGCGGACGGCGTCTGCCTAGAGCACACCTCGGTCCACGAACGCGACATACACCACAAACCACACGTTTGCTTCGTCCATGCCTTGTAGGCTTGCTCTCTAGGAGAGCACATGAGAGGGAAGGACAGTTCGATAGTACTCGACTCCCGTCGACAACGCCGTCGGTGATAGACCAGGCTCGAGTGCTAGATTTTCGAGGGAAGAAGATCTTCATCCCTAAACCAATGCCTGAACCCAGTTCCGTGGTACAGACAGGCGTCGCTGTGTGATGTGGAGGCGGCGCGCGACGTCGTCCATCGGTCAAGGACAACGATGCAGAAAAGACGGCCATATATCCCGGGAGTGTGCTCGAGGAAGTCTAACGCCAGCCCAAGTGGCACGGTCGCAAACTTGAAACTTGCATCAGACGCCTTTCCAGTCGACGTGGGTCCCCACCACTATCCGTAGAATATTGCTCATGTCTCCTCCCACACGACGTACATCATTTTTGAAAGCTTTTCGAGGACGCAACTTCCCTGGTGAGGTAGGTGCCAACTTTATGAGCAGGACATCAGAGCGTGAGACGGAAAGTGGACTTCGAGCGACTGCCAAGGGGGGTTGGGATCTGCGCGTAGAGCTTTGGAACAGGGTTGATGTTGCAGTTGCGCTTCTGATGATGAATATTTGAGTCCTTGAACCGCTGCAGTGAGACTCTGGCGGAGGGTCAATTCAATTATCCAACTAGACTGCCATCGACTTGTAACAGCGAAGCGGAAAGAAAAGGTCTTACCGCTTCTGCTGCTGCAAGTCGACGAGCTGCCACCTTTGAGCGCTGGGCCGATGCATAAATCGATTGCGGGTTGCGCCTGAACTCGGAAGACGGAGTGGGTTTTTCCACATCTTCGTGTTTCAAGATCGTCCACCCTCTGCGCTACTCCTTACTTTACATTTCTTGATCAACTCATGGCATCCGAAAACGGTGAGGACGATCATATTAACGTCTGTTATGAACCCTGATGGATGTCGTACAGTGCTGATTGGAGTGATTGGTGGAAGTGGTCTATACCACCTCGACAACCTCACCACCATGTAAGCCCCATCGACCCAGACACATCCCATCTCACCTTCTCTCAGAAAAACTGTCCACCCAGAGACGGTGAGTCTTTCGTGCCACTCCACACAGGCGCCAACAACGTCCTCAGCCCTGGGGATTCCCCTCCTCGCCGATCACCATCTGCGCCCTCCCCACAGGCGAACGCATCGCCTTCGTCGCGCGACACGGCAAACACCACACCCTCCCCCCCTCCGCCGTCCCCTCCCGCGCCAACATCGCCGCGCTCAAACACCTCGGCGTGCGTGCCGTCCTCGCCTTTAGCGCCGTCGGCTCCCTCCGCGAGGACATCCGCCCCGGAGACGTCGCCCTCCCGACGCAGATCATCGACCGCACCAAGGGCGTGCGCCCCGCGACCTTTTTCGACGGGAGCGTCGTCGCGCACGCCGCGTTCGGCGAGCCGTTGAGCGTGCGGTTCGTGCGCTGGCTCGAGCGCGCGGTCGAGCGCGCGTTGGCGGCAGCCGCGGAGGAGACCAAGCGGTCCGTGGGGCTGCACAAGGACAAGTGCATCGTGTGCATGGAGGGCCCGCAGTTCTCGACGCGCGCGGAGAGCGTGATGTACCGTGCGTGGGGCGCGGACCTGATCAACATGAGCGTGTTGCCGGAGGCGAAGCTGGCGCGCGAGGCAGAGCTCGGGTGCGTGTTCGTCGCCTCTTTTGTGAATGGACGTCGACGTGTGTGCTAGGTACGCGTTGGTGACGACGGCGACCGACTATGATGCGTGGCGTCCGCATTCGGACGTCGTGACTGCCTCTCAGGTCATTCAGACGTTGCAGGCGAACGCCGACACGTCGCGCCGTGTTGCTGCAGCCATTCTGGGAGACTTGCACCTCGCTGTGCAGGGCGACGACCTCTTGAGCGAAGAAAAGGGCAGCATGGCCTTTTCGATCATGCCTAGGAGCGCAGAGCAGAAGAAGGAAGACGTAGAGAAGCTCGCGTATATCCTTCCCGAGTATTTTAAGCTTACCAACTAGCATAAACAGTGGTGGGGGACGTTGTGATAAAGAGGCTATTGAAACATGTCGAAGAGCATGCCAAGATTATATTTCAATGGCTGGACCCCTTGCATCAGTCCCCTGCTACAATGTAGGTTCGAAGAGCTTGTTCGTTCTGAACAGGACCTTCTAGCTTTACATAAGTGAAAGCCAGATACAAATGTCATCCCGTCCCGAGCATGCATGGCGGAAATCCGAGAGGGATCGTATTTTCATAGAACCTGTGCGACAGCACCGGAAAGCGTTCCTTCTGGTATAAATAACTATCCTTCGTGGCCTTTACTCAGTCGCATTAACCAATGCTCCCTTAGTATGTGGCCAGCAATACAATACTATCTGTACACATGCAGTATGATGAGGTATATGCTGTATGAGGCTACCGATTAATGCAATCCTCTCAACTGTACATACATACAGCGTAGTAGAATACAAACCGATCAAGCGAGATGCATAGCAATGACGATGGAAACAGGGAGACAACATACGATGATGGCCAGCCGGCCAGCGCTAACCTCGATCGCCCCAACCCACAGCGTTCGTCGTGATCGTCCGGAACAGAACATCATGATCAGTCCTCAATCTCTTCACCGTCGTCATCGAGTGGCTTCCAGGGTGGATATGCATCTTGCAATCTAGTCCCATGAATGTCAGTAGACACAGGTTACGCTCAGCGCTTACGTATATTCAGCACGACTAGCTGGCTCTTCTTCTCCCCTAAAGATAGTCGTCCATGGCCGGTTTGCTACTTTTTTAAGTGTGAAGAGAGGGGTGAAAACGTATTCATTGTTGGGGTGAGCGGCTTTACGCAACAGTCCAGTCTCGTTTTCGGTGAGCCATCTACTTCCAACTCTGGCGTTCACCGTACTCCCCCCGCCACTATGACACAAGGCCGCAGAGAAGGATTCTCCAGCTAGAGAGGCGCCGGGTGAGTGGTGACAGATTAAAGTGAAAAAAATCCCACACTTACATGTACTGGATAGATACATGAGATACGCAGGGCACGCAAGTGCTCTCGTAACGAGGTACTTGCCCCTCAATACCTCGACATTGACAAGCTTCGGCATCAGCTCGTCTGGAACGAAGCTCGTGACAGGCTTGTGGAGTGCTATGAGCGCCCCACGTTTACGTTGGAACTTCCAAGTCCCTTGGATGGAGGCCGACCCAATTTCTGCGACCTGTCTGAGAACGCAAAACTTAGTAAACGTCGGCAAAATCATTGTGGGTGACAGGCTTACGCCTTCATACCAGCATCTAACCCACCTCTGGTAACACCAGAAGAAGCTATGATGTAATCTTGTTCGGCTTCACAAGACTTCTCGAGGTAATCTCGTACGATGACTTTGATCCCATTATCGTCGAGATATTGCTGGAAATCGTTGTCATAGATGTTACCTTCGATGCAGAATTCACCATTCTCGTCGAGTATCCCATAAGCCCCAAGCTGAGGAGAAGCGTGGGTTGACGCTGGTGGCGGCTGATAAGAAGAATGGAATAATTACAGTAACGCGGACGGGAGGATCCCAGTTGGTCCATTTTCCAGAGACCTTACGGACAAGGTCAATGAACTTTCTGATATCGCGGTTGGATGAGCCGCCGTAGCCCCGGTTACCCTGGGGAGACTTATTGTGACTGTGGTGTCGCAAATTCTCTCCCTCGACCTCTTTGCCGTCTTCGTCAAGCGGCTTCCGGCTTGGGTAGACGTCCTGCCGACTGGAAGAGGGTTCCAGCAAGTGCCAAAGAGAAACACTTGGTACTTACGTGTATTCTCCATGACTAGTTGGCTCTCCCTCTCCCGGCCGCATTTTCACGTTTTTGAGTGTGAAGAGGGGGGTGAAAGCGTATTCACCGTCGAGGTGAACACTTGCCCGCACCAGCCCCCTGAGGCCATTGTTCGGGACACCCGGCGCTGCAGGACAAAGGGCCACAGAGAAGCATCCCCCGGCTGGAAAGGCACGAGGTGAGTGAAGGCAGCGACAGGCTGAAGCGAAAATTTGACACTTACCTGTATCGGACATATACATGAGATATGCGGGGCAAGCAAGTGCTCTCGTGACAAGGTGCTTGTCCCGCAGTAATTCTATGTCGAGGAGCTTCGACATAAGCTCGTCGGGGACAAAATTTGTGCAAGGTGCGACGAGTATAATGAGTAGGCCACGTTTGCGTTGGAACCTCCAAGTTCCTTGGATGAGGGCTGGTACTGAGAGATTTCTGAGAGAGCAGGTTTATATAATTGACAGAGTCACCCTAGTAGATGTCAAGCTTACGTCCGTAGCCCAGCTCTAGCACTTAACCCGCCTCCGGTAACGCCAGAGGAAGTTACAATGTAATCTTCTTCTGGTTCACCGGATTCCTGGGGGTAATCTCGTATGGAGACTTCGATACCGTGGTCGTCGAGGTACCGCTGGAATTCATCGTCATAAATATTGCCTTCGAGGTTAAATTCACCGTTTTCGTCAAGGGTCCCATAATCTCCGAGCTAAGGATACGTGCGGGTCACTGACAGTGATGGCGATGGATAAGAAAGTGGAAAATTACGGTAACACAGACGGGAGGGTCCTGGCAACTGGTCCATTTTCCAGACACCTCACGGACAAGGTCGATGAAAGTTTTGCTAATATGGCTGGACGTCATACTGAGTAGCAGTGCCGAGGAGGTGCCCAGTATTCTTCGTAGGGACGAAAACTCAAGATCAAACTCAGCCCGGCACTGCGGTGACGGCCGCCGCGCACGAATTCACCCAGTGTCCCCGTCCCCCGTATCTTGTAACACGGGCACAACTTTCTGACAGATCCCGTCGGTGAAGCCGTTGAAACGCAATCAGCATGTCTTGGTATTGGTCGGAGGAACCATCTGAAATAACATCTCAGTTGAATGATGCTGACAGTATTGTGGTATTGTGTGTTTTCAAAGGCTGTAATACCGATTGATCCATTCCATCCTGACTTGTGATCTGTTATCCAGTGTCGTTGGCCCCACTGGAAGTGGAAAGAGTACAGTACGAGCCTTCCCCCATTGCTGTGGTTTGACCCCAATGCGTTCGTACTAGTTCATATACGCGGTGACACAAGCTCTTGGTCTGGTCGGAAAAAGCCTTCTACTCGCAATGGGGAAGGTGGAAGCAATCGGATGCGAGCTCACCGATAAGGCGCGGGATGCCTTGTGGGATGGAGGACAGCACATTGTGTTCGTAGACACGCCTTCATTTCACACCGATCCCGAAGCAAATGCCGAGGCAGAGAGAGAAATGAATTCTTGGTTGAAGGAGTCAAAGTAACCTTTTCTTCGCCTTTTGGATCCGACAATGACCAATAACCTGTATATTCGGATACAGGTCTACCCGGGTCGGGATAATTTACATGCACAGAATTGAAACAGATTCCTTCACAGATAAAGACCATCCTATGCAGGACTACTTGGATACCTTCACCAGTACTTTTCCGGCGGATTTTATTTCTCGGGCCTCTCCACAGCGATTGCATTGCGTTCTCAGTTGCATGGACGAAATCAGGCAAGAAGAGATTGTTGATGACCGGGAAAAGTTTTATCAGCAAGTCAAGGGCTTGCGACCAACAATTGTCGGTGGGTCGGAGCTGAAGTGGAATGTTTCTACCCATCCGGACCTTTTCGTCAAGGGTGATCCTGATACAGCTTTGGATGCTGTACAGAGGCTTTTTTCAAAAGACGAGGGTTGGCAGTGGTTCGACGAGAGATTCGGACCGGACAGCAGCTACTGTGTCTCTTTGCCAATCTTTCTTAACCGTTGCTAGTGTTTATCGCTATCATAGTGTTTACAGCCTATAGTGCGCAATCCATGCTCCCGATTCCTATTTGTATGCTCAGCTTGCCTGTCCAACCTAGTGCTGATTGGGATAACTGGTGGAAGTGGTTTATATCACCTCGACAACCTCACCACCATAGAAGCCCCATCGATCGAGACACATCCCATCTCACCTTCTCTCAGAAAAACTGTCCACCCAGAGACGGTAAGTCTTTCGTACCACTCTACACATACGCCAACGACGTCCTCAGCCCTGGCCCGGATACCCCTCCTCGCCGATCACCATCTGCGCCCTCCCCACAGGAGAACGCATCGCCTCCGTCGCGCGCCACGGCGAACACCATACCCTCTCCCCCTCTGCCGTCCCCTCCTGCGCCAACATCGCCGCGCTCAAACACCTCTGCGTGCGTTCCATCCTCGCCTTTAGCGTTGTCGGCTCTCTCCGCGAGGACATCCGCCCCGGAGACGTCGCCCTCCCGACCCAGATCATCGACCGCACATGTTTCAATGGTGGAACCCCTTGCATTAGCTGTTACAATGTGGGCTCAAAGAGCTTGTTCATACGTTTAGTTCGACATGAGTGAATCATCCCGTGCCATGCATGCATGGCGAGAAACCGAAGTGGATCACATTTCCATGGAACGACGCTCTGTCCAGCAATACAATATTCGTGCGTGCAGTAGAGTACAAACCGATCCATAACGAACAAGCGAGAAGTATAGCAATGACAATCATGCGATGGTACCTGGCCAGCGGGCCAGCGTTAACCTCGGTCATCCCAACACAGGGGGTCGTCGTGATCGTCAGAAGTCGGACATCAGCCCTCCATCTCTTCACCGTCGTTGTCGAGTGGCTTCCAGGGTGGGTAGACTTCTTCCCACCTAGTAGTTTCATCAATGTCAATAGACGCCCCGAGTGATACTCAGCGCTTACGCATATTCATTGAGCTTTTCTTCTCTCCTGAAGATGGTCCATGATCGTTTTGGTACTTTTTTGAGTGAGAAGAGGGGGGTGAAGACATATTTATTGTCGGGGTGAGCGGCTTTGCGCAACACTCCAGTCTCATTATTGGGGAGCCATCCACCTTCGTCGCTGACGTTCGCCGTATTCCACCCGCCACTAGCACGCAAGACCGCAGAGAGGGATTCTCCGGCTAGAGAGGTGCCGGGTGGGTAGCGACGGAATAAGGCGAAAAAAATACACTTACATGTACTGGATAGATAGAAGAGATACGCGGGGCATGCGAGTGCTCTCGTAACGAGGTACTTGCCCTCCAATAACTCGACATTAAGAAGCTTCGACAACAGCAGGTCCGGGACGAACCTCATAATAGGCTTGTGGACTGCTATGAGCGCGCCACGTTTACGTTGGAACTTCCAAGTTCCTTGGATGGAGGCCGGCCCAATTTCTGCGGCCTGTCTGAGAACGCAAAACTTGAGCGTCGGCAAGATCGTCTTGGGTGACGAGCTTACGCCTTTAGACCAGCAACTAACCCGCTTCTGGTGACACCAGAGGAGGCTATGATGAAATCCTCTTCGGCTTCATAAGGCTCCCGCCAGGGGTAATTTCGTACGGTGACTTCGATACCGTTGTTGTTGAGATATTCCTGGAATTTATCGCTATAGATGTTGCCTTCGATGAAGAATTCACCATTCTTGTCGAGTACCCCGTAAGCTCCAAGCTGAGGAAATGTGTGGGTTGACGCTGATGGCGGCCGACAAGAAGAATTGAACAATTACAGGTACCCGGACGGGAGGATCCCAGTTGGGAGTCCATTTTCCAGTGGCCTTACGGACAAGGTCGGTGAGCATCTTGCTGACCGACATCGTGGTGGGGTGGACCTGGTTGGAAGCGGTAGTCGGCGGCGCCAGACCTTCCCAGAGTCCGTAAGACTGTGCTACTAGTCACGTGCCTAGAGCCCATTGTACCAGTTTTGAAACGAGAGCATCGATATGTTAACCGTTGAAGGCTTCCACAGTAAATCCGACTTCGTGGAGTGGTTAGATATGAAGGCTCCCTGCGAGGGTGCAGCTGAACTGAAGCTCTAAAGCATTGCATTAGTGGCATAAAAGCAGATCTACATTCACGGCTAAACAAATGAATGGCTCATTGAGACGGATATCTCCAAATAAATGAGATCACGCGCCGGGTAGACAGCGACTAGGACCTTCGCAGCCTGAGAATTGAATTGAAGGCTGATGCATTGCTGATGACGAGCTCGGTTTTGTCATCATGAAGCGATAATAGATGGGCCTATTTTTGTGTGGAAAGACTTACTCATTCGG
>JBBPTV010000996.1:0-12963 GCA_038094275.1 Tubosaeta brunneosetosa | reverse complement strand
TTCGACTGGGCCCTTCTCAGGTGAGTTCCCCTCCACTTGGTGCTCCAGCTGTTGTCGCCAGTGTACTAACGCATTCGTCGTCGTCTTAGGCCGATCCCTATCACCCTCATCACGACCGTATGCCGCCGTCATGTCCACTTCAGCCATTTCGGCTTCGAGCTCGATACCCGCAGTAGGTATACACTCCCCCTTGAGCTCGAAGCTCTGGGGGGTTTCCCTTCTTGTCGCTGGCATATCGGGTGGTTCAGGAGGTATGGTGGGGGTCCTAGGTACGTCATCATTGCCTCGTGAGGTGGGCTGATCAGTTTTGTCAGTCACACTTCGTCTCTCCCCCTTGATCAAATCCGTTCAATGAATTAGCGAACGCTCCCCCTCAATTGATGTGTTCGGGCACACTCCCTCAGCCTCCTCACTGCTCCCCATGTCTGCACGGCCATGTGCGACGCTTCCGGTTTGCTCGTCTACGGGTTTGTCATCTCCATTCGATGGTGGCGTCATGTCTGCTGTGACTCCTGGTAAGTCTTCTGGTTCGTCCAGCCCATCCGGATCCCCTTCAGGTGCGTTCTCTGTACCCGCTTGATGATGAATGTGCGGGGGCTCTGTGGGGGCGTCTGGATGACGCTCATCGTCACCTGGCGTGCCCTCAGGGTCTTCGCCATGGTCGTGTGCCGCTGCCTTGTCCCTGTCTCATCCCGTGGCTTCGAGCTCGCCACTCACGTATGGTATCCGCTTTCCCCCGAGCTCGCAGCTCTTGGGTCGGTCTAGGCGTTGTATGGGTTCGTCGGGTGGTTTAGGCGGTATGGGCGGTGCCGCAGGTACATCGTCAACTTCATATGCGATGCGCTGACCATCTGGTTCAGCTGGGGTGGTCAATTGTATGCGCCGTCTCGTGTCACATCTCTCCCCCTCAATCGACTCCATTCAACGTGTCCTCGTGTACTCCCCCTCAATATGTGTGTTGCCACGCTCGCCCCTGCTCCCTTTGTCGGCCTCCACATCTGCGCGTTCATGCGCAATGCATTCACTTTGCTCATGGATGGTGCCGCTGCCCGGGTTGACTTGTATGGATGCAGGTTGGGGTTCCGCATTGTGCTTGTCGTGTGCGTGTTCCTCTGTGTGGTCGCCTGCGCCCGTAGGTGCTGCCTCTAGCACTCCCATGCGCTGTCCAGGTCGAGGTGTTCTCTCACCGTGCGTACCCATTCCCTGCACACCTTCCTCCGCTCTTGCCCTGCTCACCTCTTCTCGTACCTCGCCATCTCGTCCCACTGCACGCTCTGCTGTGTCTGGCGGCTCTGGCAGTACGTCTGGATGACGTGCCTTGTCACCCATTGTGCCCTCAGGGCTTTCCGGCATTGGTTGTATGCTCCGGAGGAGGAGATGGCGTGCGATGTCCACCACCAATCTGCTCTTCCGCACCTATTGGCGCCAAAGTGGTGACTGGCGGTAACAAGTGATGATGATAGCTAGAGCCAATGGCATCCAGGTTGTCTGACATCTATAGAGGTCATTCAGTACTCTCAGCGAGGGATGGGGAGCGTGTACCTCTATCAACAACTGTGTGGAAAGTGAGAGAAGGACAACTTGTGCAAACCAAACATCTCCATGGAATAATAATAGTGAAATTCCTCCGGGCAGATGGCCAACTATCAAGGAAGATTGTGAATTATGAAATGGATCATACACCTGAATCACGATACGACTCACATGGAACACCCAGGCAACTGGCCAGACCAGTGAAACAAAGATCTCGGGCAACCTTACTTCCAAAGTACGGAACGTGAGACACATCAACAGATCTAACCACACGGAACATCTTTACAAAGCAACAGCGGGATTTCATAAGCTATGAAAAAGCTGGTGATTCTGAAGGAAAATAAGTGACACAAGAAACAGCTTGAGTCAAGGGTTGCGAGGGTGGGTTCGCCGTCGCGATAATCCCTTACCATAATGGGTAACTTTACTAACACAGCCGCGGAACATAGACCACATCTGACCATTACAGCACTCAACCTTCTTGCATGAAAGAAGGATGTAAGGCTGGTAAGCCCACACTCCCCTTTATTCCGTTTAGTAGCAACAGCCATGACCTTCTCAGGTCAAATCCTTGAGGTTTCCTCACGCCATCAGTGCATAATCCTTATAATAATCTCCCAGGTACACCTGGTGTAGCGCGTGTTCAGACAGCTCACATGCAGAGTCCACAGGAAGAACCATTGCCAATCGTGTTCATTGATGAGTCAGATCTCCTCCGGGAAACCACACATGACAACGTGATGAGGATTGTACGCATGCACAGGGAAATCTATCCGGTGCGTTGGCTCATATATCTCCTGCTATTGACGCTGATACTCCATAGGATATACACAAATCCATACAGTGCATCTATTATCTGTTGGCTGAGACCAAGTCATTCATCATCCCAGTCGCACTGCATGGAGGCTCACTGGAACTCTCTCCTTGGATTCTGACAGGTACAAACGTTGACGGGATGACGGTCTCCCTATGCACAAAGTCTTTCAATGCATTCCCCGGCACCGATGATCCAAGACTCAGATACACCTTCATCATATACTACGCCACCCAAATCTGGAGCGGACAACCTTACAATTTGAATATCCAGGCAGTCACCGCACAATTAGTACCGGCGATATCATGGAAAGGAGATGTGATAGTGGCGAAACACAACAGTAATAGGTTTTCAGATGTAAGGCAGGGGGATCAGGCTCTTTGCGATGTGATCATTTCATCCGCAATATTGAACGAGCTCTTGTGCATAAACTAACCGCCACAAAGGTAGTCTGTGTTCAACTCTTCATCGTCAAGGACACTCACATATTCGCAGATATCAGGGTGGTCATACCCATCTGCTCAAGCTTGTTCTCAATGGTTCGCAGAGACAGGAGGGAGCACGTCATACTTTGTCTTCATGTACATACTCTGCTGATGCAACTTGTACTTGTCTGTGAAAAGCAAATTGATTTGCACATTCTTCTACACATGCTACGACCTCGAATGTACAAAGTGGCTTGGACTTCACTCCATCAATTCATGAATATACATTGCCTCGGCCAACAACATGCCCTCCTTAGCGAGTTGAAGTGCAAATTGATTTCTGGAGCATGCAGTCATCCAAGCTTTGATGACAACATTGATGGCGACCTTAGTGTACCCGTGTGCCATAAGATATTTTGTCACATGATCCCCAAGCTTGGCACGAACTTTGTTACTATCAGAGGCAACGATGGGATAGTATCTGCTTTCGATCATGCCACATAGCGTTCAGACATGCATGTATATTAAGGGCATGTGGGAATTGTGTTTGGACATGGCGCTCTTTCTGCGAGAAGGAGGTGTGTCATGAGACAGAGATGATGTACTACTAGAAAGAGTCGATGTTGCACGCAAACATGTTGGAGAATCTCAGGTACAACAGTAGTCAGTATCGGTGGAAGGTGCAAATACAACACTGTGCTCACCTGTAGTGAGTCAGATGCCCAGCAGACTACTTGGTGTAGAGGGCTCCACAAGCCTCTCATGTGTGTCCCAATCATTTGTTGACCATGGTTGCAGGAGCATGTCCTGGAACGCATTCAAAAGAGATCTAGAGTTGTCCAACGATTCTGTTGCGATGTGTCACACCGATTTGGAAATTAAAAGAATAAACTGACCTTTCGCAAGTTCCTTGAACATCAGTATCAGAGGCATATGGGCCTCAACTCCTTTCACAATTATGAAGGCCAATGCTTCCCAAAAGCTGTGAGTGTGTCTCCAGCAGTAGTGTGTGAATGAACCCTGGGACTGCACCATGCTTTCTCTAGCATTGTACTGAATCAGATGCTTGAATTCAGTGTGGAATGACCACCTACCTTGTCCTATAGACGCCTAGAGTCATGCCGATGGTAACAGCATAGAAATCCATAGAACCCTCAGGCTCCGCGGAACAAAGGTTGTGAATGGCGGGAGATTGGCCAAAGGCTGTAATAAGGTCTGCAGAACTGGGACAGGCAGGCAGAGGGCTATTGTCTAAAACCCCCTGAAGAACGCTGTGGATGTGTTTTGCCTCACCCATAGAAAAACATTGGATGGTGATCAGTAGGAGTGGGGTAGAACGTCCACAGGGAATACTTGGGCTGCAACGACGGTGACAGTGAGGTTGGATACTATGAAACGGTATAGGTGCCAGTAAGGTATCACTCACAGCACTCTACGGTATATGCCTGGTCTCACGTTCCCTTTAGTCTGGCCGACTACTGACCAGTACTCTGGAATATCAGAGGCGTCAGTCATGATGAGAAATCAGTGTTAGTTGCATCTGCGTCATCACGTCTGACTGGCAGCCTTAAATAACTGTGATTGTGGTGCATCAATGTTGAAGAGAACCAGAACGTGTCTGGTAGTGCAGAGTGTTCTCGGTAGTGCATTGGTCGTATTGGGTGACAGTGCATACTATACCTGTGTCCCCCATGTAATGTCACTCTGCAGCGTGTAAGTACTACGACCCTTGTATGTACATTATGGATCAATACAGGCTGCTGCAGAATGCCCAAAGTAGCGCTTTGGTCACATCTTTCATTGCCCCATGTAGTTGCTGTGGTCGTAGGTTGGCACAACACTCACATAATGCATTCAACTGGGTAGTACACTGTACATACCGGTGGGTACCGTTCTTACCCCTATGGCAGAATGAAATGTAGCTATGAACCTACTACATCACAATCAGGATTCAAAGGACGAGATTGTGGAGGTATTGGTGAAACACGGGCATGTCCTGCTTGGTCAAATTCATCATATCATGTCCTCTTATCACTGCAGCTACTTGTGCCAGCACCCACAAACCGCAGTCAATGTCATTGGTTTGGATGGAAGAGAGCTGTGAAACAATTATGCATGAACAGGGATTGAGATAAATGACCATACTGTAACTGGATGAGCAGTCCATTCTCTGAGGTCACGGCGGTGAGCATTTTCCTGGTGGAGAGCAATCGCAGAGAGTTGGGACACAAGTTTCATGACATCCTAACTAAACATATATGTATGAGTTTGCAACAATAAATGAGAACAGACCTACCAACACATCCCTCTTTCAAGGATGTCTATCTGCAAGACTGTCGAACAGGAGAAGACGGCGGGAGGGGAGGTGGATCGTACACATTACCCAGTGCCCAGGACAGTGAATTGGTAGTATCCAGGTAGACTTCTCCTAATAACGTGACCATTTCATACCACGCCAAATTACGTCGTCAGTGGAGTTATACCTTATACAGAGGAGATTGTGGGTCAAGAAGATGGTAATTTGCTCTGCATATGGCGTGAGATATGCTGAGTAGAGGAGAGTGGCACACCCATTGATGCACATGTCATTGAGGAGGGCTGTGTCGGAGGTGAGAATTCCGATGTCCTTCACTTCAAAAAATTGGCATGGAAAGCCATCAGTGGTGGGACGGTGTTGTTCAATAGAGGCGTCTGCAACAACTCCTGCAAGTGATGATGGGATCTCTAGAAGGTCCTGGGTCCAGTGCTAAGAGTAAACATGTCAATGCATATGTTGCGGAAATAGAGTAAGACAAAAGAAAACGAACCTCAGGAAGCTTCCATTTGATGTTCACCACCAGCTCCATTTCATCCTTCTCATCATCATTCTCATTATCTCCACCAAGAATGTCATCAAGAAGTTCCTGTTCTGGCTCAAACGCAGCGACATTTGTCTCACCCTCGTCAATCTTATTGTCTTGCTCTTCCACTGTACTTTCGAGAGGGATGGTGCACATGACTGGCCACAGCCACTCCAGCTTAGGGGTGGGTGACGTGCCATTTAATATATTGGCCATCCTGACAGCTTCTTACGCTTGACTTGTATAGTGCGCTGTAGATGTGAGAGCTGTTGGCCATTGATTTTGCAGCTCCAGAACCTCCTCACAACAGTGTTCCAAAAGTATATGGTACAGAGAATCTGAAATCCCTTAGTTGAATGCATCAGTTTGTTGGACCTTGAGATGTACTTGATGGTTCGTGAAGCACTAGCTCAACTGCACATAGCTCCCGACCAAACCAGCAGCACATGTTATCCGCTTCGATCCCAAGACGCCATTGCTCCTCGTGACAACATTCACGTTTCAGAAGTGCACAGATCCCATCATGGACTTCAATATCCTCTAGCCACTGGGGGATTTCGCCAACCAGTGATATCCAGACATCTTGGCAAAGCGATGGGTCGTTGCATAGTTTGGCGAGCTTAGTGGGAAGAGGAGCTGGTATTGGGATTGTGTATGCTGGATCATAGAGTTCCTCCAACTTCTGACAATATATATTGTACTTTTTGATTGCTGTCATAAGGGCAGGTTGGCATTTCGCAATAGCCTTTCATGTCTGTTGGTGTAGCTTCTTGTCTAAAAGCATGGGGTCATTCAAGTTACCTGACACACAATGCAAGTAATCCTACCCAATGCTTTGTCTTTGCCACCTACCACGTGATCCAGCTTGTTCCATTCAAAAAAGCTCCCAATTGCCCACTTGCGGATGTTGATCTTCAGATCTCGCACGATGATGAGAGTTTGTACAAACTCAAGCCTGACACCTTCCAATTCAGGGAATTTCTCATGGACATTTAGCGAAGTGTAAAGTGCTTCGATTTTTTCCAGAAGATGGCAGTGACTATTCTCCATGCTATCGAGAAGTGCAAGTGCTTCTTTCGGGGCTGAATCCCTCTCAATGGTAGTTTGTGTTGTTTGAAGTGTCCGTTCAGATGTGTTGAGGTCAGCTTGTAGTGCAAGGATGCTATCCAGCTCCTTCTTGAGTCTAGCAGGTGCATCTGATAGCAGTAGTCAGTGCAGGATCAACGAGTGGATGGCATCAGCGTGCATGACGTGCATGTTCAAGCCAGTAAGTGTTCGATAGCCGATGATATGATACCACCTCGGAACCACTGAAGGAACTACTTACGTGCACGAACGGAAAGTTGTGTGTTACGCTGTTTTGCCCATTCATTCTGTAGTTCATTGACAGGGATCCCACTTTCATCAATGCCTTTCTGCACCGTCTCACCCTGTTCACCAATGCCTTTCTTTAGTCGCCGCTTTTGCCATGAACCAAGTTCCTTTTGCATCTCAGCTCCAACTGCAGTGGCTTGTCTATCAATGAGCCATATATGCCATTGATGCTGAGGAATATTAAATGAAGCGGACGAGAAATGAAAATGATGACGTACTGAAGAAGATCGTTCTATACCGATTAACCTGATGAAACGCAACCAGAGCCTCTCAGTACCCTCTCCGTCCGATAGGCCCAGTCCATCGACCAACCAAGGGTTATAGACTAACTGGCAGGCCCATTTGAGGCCATATGCGTGCATTGCTGTGGTAGCAAATTGTAGACAAGATGTAATGCTAGTTGGGAGGATATCATGCTGAAACTAGTTAGCAGGTATATGGATCCCTGAGGCAATGTGTATCAACGTACCTGGTCAAGAGAGCATTGGATGACACACCCAATGTCATAAAACAGGCAGACAGTCGTGGATGGGGGGAGAAGATCAAAGAAATGTTCTGCAAGCACAATACAATACTTCTGTTGTTCTCCAGGGGTGTTGATGTTGGTGAAGAACAGTGGGATGTCATGACGACATACCAGGCACATAAGGCCCATGTCATCGAAGCCTTCCATGGAAGCTTTTTGCTTTTTCCCATCAGCGGCTTCATAGGACGTTTCACACTGATTAATGGCCTTGTCGGGAACAATGGTCTTATGTGATTGTTGTTGACGCTTCCATGCCTTAGAGATTCATTCGCCAACCGCGTCAACTACAGCTTTTGGTAGAACATAAACAGGCTTATAAAACTTAGGGCAGTCACCCAACAATCGCCAATGGCGGTGGTGAAAATTCCCGTCCGTGGCTACATGTATATCGGCGCCTTCACCCAGGGTGTGACCAAATGAGACCCCTGCAAAGCATGCTAGCCAACGCTGGGCAAGTATGGGGGCACATGACGTTTGGGTAGGTTGCACAGGTGATGGGTTGTCCGGGAGATGTGGGGTGTTGGGAGATGTTACAGAGGGTGAGCGAGCTGTGATGATACGAGTGCGGCATATAGCAACAACAGACCCTACACGGCGGTCCACTTTGACTTGTAGGACATCGTACCATTGTACGGCCTGTGCAAGGCCTCGGCGGAAGGGCTCTTGAATTGCTGTTCCCTGCACCCATGTTTGAATGAAGATATGGACGACAAAGAATAAGCACTGACCTGGGGGCCTATCATGCAAAATCCACGCCGGATGTAATGTGTATTCAATGCTAATGCCAGTGTGTTTATCACATCACAAGAACATTCGAACAACGCTTGGTAAAAGGCTAAGAGCTCGACAGATACTGCCATACGAGGTTGAGAAGGGGCAGTCGGGAATAGCCTGTGATGAATTAGAACTTGAGGGAGACTTGTGCATTTGCACGTCAAAACTGTGACATGGGCAAAGTCTATGTTTGAGTTAGAGTTGCATCAATGGTTTGGAACAAGGACTTATGATCAAAATGAAGAATGACAAGTACAGTCTTTTTGGGTTCACACAGACCCTGACAGCATGTTATGGTAGATGCTGGAGGGACTGCCGGTTTGCCCATGCTCCAAGTTAGATAATCTAAAAAAACATCCAGAATGGTGGAGATAACGGATTTCCAAGACTCAGAATGGCACACTGAGGATTGGACAGAGTTGACAATGGGTGCCAGTGATGGTGGTATGTAGTTATCATCACCAGTGAAATTGTCCTCGGCAGGGTATATATCTTCGGCAGGTGGGTCTGATGGGGTTTCAAGGGATTCCATTCCCTTGTGAGGGTTGGAGGAGGTAGATGGAGGTGCAGAGGGTTCGTTTAATAGTGCTTCGAGACGCCCAAGTAAACATTGGCACTTAGCAGCATGACCAGGGATTGACACATAATTCTGGGATTTCTTGGGGTCTTTTGACTTGCAAGGGGACACAAAGTGTTGACCAAGGCTGCTTGAAGTGCTGGGAAGCGCAGCACGAGATGTAGAGAATCGCTGTGATGACATGAGTTAGAGGTCAGTAAATGTTAAGAACAAAAGGATAAAGCATATATATACACAGATTCAATGCCAGCCATGTCAAAGTATGACCTCCAGACAACTCTAGAGTTGTACACGCACCAACTCCAGACGTTTCTCTCTCATTTCTTATTCTACCGCTTTTGGACTTACTTATGCCTATTATAGTATAGTCATACCTCATGTCATTCACTTGGTGGCGCTCCTAGTCCCTCCGAACATGTGCTACTGCGCCTTTCATCTTTCCTGATCCAGTGTGCCTAGTTTCACCTATTTCACTCTGGAGTTTCCCAGAGCTAAGCGCATGCTTGTCTTTGACACTATTTAATTCTTTTTTATTCCTCCCTCTCACCTCAGTTGTGCTCTGTACTTGCAGCACAGTCTGAGGTGAGACCTCTTCTGATCATTTGATACCTTGTGTTTACCCTACCTTAGTTGGGCAATTGCTGCCCTTATTTAGATATTTTAACAAGCCAGGCATGCCCAGAGAGCGGATGGGGAGGCTCGTGAAGCCTCACCTTGTGGTGGCCAGGGTCTGCGAATCGTTTCAGGAGGCATGGAACCAAGTGAATGCAGTGATTAAAAACTCACCGAAATGGTAATTAGATCCATTGAAGGCATGCAAGCATACCCATTGAGTAGGCATGGTGGTTGGTGGAAGGCTCCCAAAGCCCATCCCAAAGGTGCTAGAAGGGTCCCAAAACTGTTTTGGGAGCCTGTGGAGAGCCAAGCTGACGAACGGTAATTATTAACTTACCGATACAGTAACTGCCGACGCAGATGGAGCCCCTCTTAGGGCACTTGTGCCTCACCAAAAATACCCCCCTGAAAGGGGTCTAAAAGGTCCGAGAGGAGGTGCCTGAGGTGATGTCATCACTGTTGTCCTCGAGCGCATCAAATTAACTATTATACTATATTAGATGTCCCCACAGCAAAACGTCAACGTCCACTCAATGGCATCATCAGCAACTGTCACAGTCTCATTCAGGAGGGGCTTGGTATGTCATCCCTTCAATACCATGCCATCAATAACTAAGTGTGATTCTTCAAGAGGACATCCTAACCAAACATAATGTCTCACAGAAAGTGAAGATGAACTACATGAACTATGAGTGCCAGATTGTTGAATAATATGGCATTGCTTTGGTTGGGTGGCCAGTGTCTGGGCACGTTTGAAACCCAGCAAAGATTGGTGGCCGACAGCATGTTGAGAAATTACTTATTGCCTTGCAGTCAGCATCATGCAAATGGGTCAAGCTTACAGATGGTGAGGTTGCTACTCGCACTGCCTAGAACAAAGCATGTTATGCTGCAGGTGAGATGGTCTACAAGCCCCAACATGCTTGTGGGGCCAACTCAAAGACACCCGAGGAAATTGATGACACTTCGTCGTCATCAAGCAGTGATGACAACGAATAGACAGAATCATTAGCTCCACAAATGTACATTTGTATCGTTGTCTAAACCTCGCACAAGACATGTCAGATCCACAGATCCACCAGTGTCAGAGAAATCACAAGTAGTGCCATGTTCTTTGTGAATGCTCTAACCTCCGATTGTGTTTCTGCGAAATGTACTTGCATGCCTCAAGCTTTGGCTAATGATTGGGATCAGGGTGACACAAGCATGAAAGGCAGAAACCCATACCGCATGCTCAAATTGTGTCTGTTTGGCCTCTAAGCAGTCTTCTTGAATCCACAAGGCTGCTGACGCCTTGATAGCACTACTTGCCAACACAACTTCCCACCAATGTTGACTGACATTGTGAGGAAGAGCATGGAGGACACCTTGCATGAAGGCAGAGAATGTGTTCAAACTCTGCCAGCACAGAACCGCATGACCTGGCAGCTGCTGGCCCAAAAGACATGCACAGACCCTTCACACACAGTTGCTGGTCGGCAGGAGTGATGCGCACGCATTGGACAAGCAGTGCTGATCAAACACATGATACGATCAACAAATAAACGTACATGCGCACGGACCTTTTGTTGCTGATGAAGTAGTAGAGCTATATATGATGTATCATACCAAAAAGGACGACGGTATTCAATAATTAAAAGCCGCATGAAAATTGAGTGAGAAATGAGCTAGATATGCTGCTCATCATCGGCGACAGCAAGCGCGAAGTCAGCAGCCTGCTAGCATAAGCTGATAGTCACGGTGCGCCCAGCATGTGATGCGAAGTGCGGGTTGGCGGGCAGCTAGCATAAGCAGACAGTTGTGGCAGGCCCAACACGTGATGCAATCAACAAAGATATTATATAATGCTGTAGCTAATCTTATCTATAATCTGGCGGCACAATCTTCAGCTACATGCTCACCACTGAGGGACTGCTGAGTGCTGTGTGTAGTGCTGAAGTGCTGTAGCAGTAGCTATCCTCTCTAATTAGTAACAAAGGTAAGTTACATAAACATTACTAATGTTTAACATTTATGGTGACACACAGGTGAACTTGATGCATCAGTAGATTAGCAAACATCTTAATTCAGCTTATGCACAGCTTATGCAATCTTGCTGAGTCTTGTGTTGCTTGAGCTGTCATCTGGAAACATGTCTGTTCCTGGACCCTTTAGGGTACAGGTTGTTGAGGGGGAGGATTACTTAAGTGATTATCTAAGTTTTTGTTTCTCACATACGCCCTGAGAAGTATTTTCCTCACTGGGCAAAGTAATGCAATCACATGACCCCATGTCACACATCACAGCACAGAGTCACTCAAGCTCAGGCGATGCGCACCCAACATGGTCCACAAACATGGCACATTCACCACGAAGAGAGTGAGATAATGGTGCACTACCACATGCTGAGGGTGCCCTAATGATATCCACAATGACATGACAGCATGCAAGGGGATGTGACAGCATGTCCACTCTCTGTGCTTCAGTCACTATCACCATGGGGGAGGTGCAGTGGGTGGGATGCCTACCCGCCATCATGAAGATGGCAATGACAAGGTAAGATTGTACAACAGTGTACCCACTGCCATGAGGATGACAGTGACAAAGCAAGGAGGTGCAATTGTGCACCAACCACTGTGAAGACGACATTGAGGCAAGGAAACACAACTGTGCGCCCAGACCAGGAGGAGGTGTGATAGCACATCTACCACTGTGAGGACAACAATTAAGGGGCAAGGTATCATAATTGTGCATCCACCACTGCGAGGATGATGAGGCAGACACATCCCAAGAGGAGGGTGACAGAAGTGGTGCTCACCCACTTTCACAAAGATGAGCAGGCCTACTACCACTGAGACGATGAGATGCAACGGTGGGCCCATCAGCTACCACAGACAATGAGAAAGCCGAGGGCAGCATAGCCCACTACTACTTCAACGGCAGCGAATGTGTTGGCATGCATGCCACCATGAAGGCGAGGACACCTTATGAAAGGTGATGAGGAAGAAGGCATTGAAGGGCACTGTGATGGCATGCTCCACTCCCACAAGAATGGCAAGGGGATGAAAGTGCTGCAATGATGGCATGATGGCAACCCAGTAGCATGCCTAGGACGACGATGAGGGTGGTGCATGCTGCCACCACCATTATGATGGCAAGTGCACCACGGTGGGGTGAGATCATGCAATTTAGATGATGTTGGATCTGATACTGTAATGAACATGTATGTACTCAACACTTGGTACATCCCATTGGACATGACCTTGCATTTGATGAACAAAGACTTGGTGGGCTGGGTCCAGATGTGTGTGGAGGGCTTGATATGCTACATAGCAACAATCATGCTATCATCAGCAAACCAGCCTTTTTGAGCACAGAGATCACAGAGTACTGCTTTCCCTACAGCCCTGTGTAGCCTTCACAGATATAGGCCACTCTGTGGGAGCCTGTACAGAGACCAGTGGCTGTGTGGCTATGTTAGCCAAATTTCCATACTTGGTACTATA
>JBBPTV010000995.1:0-12966 GCA_038094275.1 Tubosaeta brunneosetosa | reverse complement strand
ATTAATCACACTGTTTGCCTATGATATATAGGAGGTAAGTGGTCTGCTTTTGAATGGAAAATTTATATTGGTGCTGATTACTCTTTGTTTTTCTCATCCATTCATAGAGTGTCAGTGGTTTGCTTCAGATTAGAAGATGATAGTGCTGATCATCCTTTGTCTCATTGTCATCTATAGAAGGCCAGTTGTTTGATTTTCTTTAGAGGATTTTGATTTATGCTAATCTTTTTTGTTTGACATAGTGGGTAAGACATATGGCTGTATATCAGTATATCCCTGCTAATCTCTTATTTATAGAATGTAAATGGCTTGTTTGTTATTACAATATTAAAAACAGTACTAATATATATCAATTTTTATATACAGGAAGTAAGTAGTTTTAATTGGCCTTGTAAGGTCTATTTTTTGATGTTCACTCTGATTGCAAGTAGTTTGGTATTTTTATCAGAATCAATTTTCCTAATTTTTATGTAGGAGGTATGTATGCAAGTACTACACCCAGATTATTTATATATCCATGTTTAAAAGGTAAGCCTGTTGATTTTGTTCTAACTTGCAGAAGTTCTTATAATATGCAGAATGTGGGAATTTTCTTTTTTATCTTCATTCATGATACTAATATTTAATACTCATCATATATAGTTGGTCTGTTTCAATTGTCAGCTGTTTTTCTGTTTATTGATATTATGCTTTAGGATGTATGTGTTATGTCAATCATATATCCTTTATAAATTCCTGATAAATTTTGTTTAAAGAAGGTGAGTGCATTTTTTTCCTGCATTTTATCAATGACACTATAAATTAGAATGTTTGTTATCCATCTTTAAGGTTGATGCAGGTCTAAGTTAATTAATATAGGTTATCCCTTTTTCAAAGGTATTTTACAGTGTCTATTATATTTTTAACTAATTCTGTGCAATAACTAGACCTCTGAGAGAAATGCTGCAAGTGTAATATCAAGTTCACAATCAAGTGTATGCTTCTTGTTTCATATATATACATAAATAGAAATTTTCAACATTATAGATTCAACATCCTTTTATGATTGCTTCACGGAAGCAGACTTTCAAGGCTGGCATTGGTAGACTTCAAACAACATCAATTTCTTCCAGTAATCAATATTTGTAGCTTGTGCTCTGATTTTGGAACACTCCTTCTTTCTTCACCAACAGAATATTGGGAACCCAATTGCAAGAGCAGCTGAGGTGTACAAGTCATCTGGAACATCTTCCAGAATTGTCAAGGCACTTGATGAGTTCTATCCTCAATTCAAGCCACAAAAAGAGGAGAAGATGATTCAGCTCATCATGGATCTACTTTCTAAACATCTCATCTGTAAGTTTTATAATACACCACTTTAAATTTATATTAATAGTTCAATAGCAAAGAATGAGAATGACAGCAACAATTAAAGGGCTCTAGAATGTCCTATTGAATAAGGAAGAAGCTGACAAATATGCTAGATGGTAATCAAGTGGAAAGAAATGTGCAGATTTGTGTCATCCATGTAGTGAATTTCTTGTCAATGTGATGTTGAGTTTTGCCACCTGCTTTAATGTGTTTTATACTACTCTCATGCCCACTGAACATATAAAATCCTTTGAGAACTGTACATGCAAATTCTCCATGATAGATATCCACTTAAAACAACTAAACAACAGGACTAGTGAACTGCTGTAAACTCCTAGAATAGATGGTTAGTAAAATCATCAACTTAGAACAAAAGACACAACAGATATGTTTTACAGATTACACAAAATAAGACATGTTTTCTTGGCAAATCATCCAAGTCAAAGATATGACTACAATACAAACCTTAGGTGAGAACAGAGCCCTGGCACTGGTTATACTGTATCTCTAGTATTCTACTAGTGCCCTCTGTACATCCCCTTCATGTAGGTGGCATGATGGTGAATGATCAACAACGCATTGGTACGTTTGAAGTCTACTATATGAGCTGCAGGTAGACTTGACTTGCATTGAATCCTCCATGTCCATGGGCTCAGGGGAACACAACCAGGACTGGGGAGTGCGCTGGTGGTGGCGACATATGCCGAGGAGTGACAGGGGATGGCGAGACGATGCGGAATTGTCCAGATCCTGAGACGTGTCAGTGACACTGCGACTCACCTCCGTATGGCTCGTAGCTGGTACCCGCTCGGAGTCTTGTCCTGTTTGTACCTGACGGCCGTGCATATGTCCTTATTCCTCAGATGCTGATTACAATCCCAGGATTCGTAGCGCATTCTATCTGAGCGGTGGCTTGATGAGGGCGAGAATAGAAGCCCGGGTCATCGATGCCAGGCAGTCTGTGCTTGACGGTTTAGCGAGGACGACCGCGGCCCCGACTGGGATTGGCGCGGAGACATAGGCGACGTGAGCGATGTGGGAGAGAAGGGGTACGTGCAAGATCTTGCTGGATATCAAAATTTCTTCGCACGTCACGCGAGGAATGTAGGTTCCATAGAGTACAGTGGTTGAAATTGTCTGTAATTGCGACTATTGTCTGTCCCAGGTGGTGTCCCAGCTGTCGCTGTCGCAGTCTCTGCAGCTGTGCTCGTCGGGCGCCTAGCTGTCCAGGTGATAACGTGGCGAGGGTAGTGGTAATTTGGGTTTGTCGTAACGATATCGAATGCTCGGTCATAATCGAGTAAATTTTCTGTCGACTGGTGGGAAATACAAGGACGAGCGGCCGTCTGCGGAGGGTGGAGGGACTTTGTGCTCAATGGGGATTTTTGCCCTGAACATGACGATCGCCGATGGGTCGTCTAAGGGTGGGGTGGGGTGGAACCTGAGTCGGGGTCGTCGAACTCGCCCTCTAATTACGGCGTCGAGCTTCGTTGGACGCTGGTCTTGGAGTGGCGACACTGAGCGTTTGGGAGGCTAGTGAACTGCCAGGTCATGTATCAAGGCAATAGCAACAAGTCTGCGCGCACGGTGGGGTTGTCTCCGGAACTAGCCATCCTCCGTATCCGGGCAACATACGTGCTCTCTTTTCTCGGTACCACGATGTGAATCGTTCTTGTCAAGCCAGGAGAGTCCGTCGCTCTTGCGCTGATGTCGGAAGTGACCAATACTGTTGGCTGTGCCTTTCCAGCGTCGCGGAACAGCAGTCGGACACGGTTTCTCTCAGACTGCTTCATATGCCAGTCCAGCCTCATGATCTCCGTGTTGTGATCAACCAGGACTTTCTCCACGAGTGCGCGCAACAGCGTTGCAAACAGTTCTGCCATTTAAGCTGTAGGACAGAACACGATCACCTTGGAACGCGCACCGTGTATGAGGTGATCGTGCGCGAGCAGTTTCAATAGAGTTGGATTGAAGCTGGTCGGAAGGGGTTGGACATGAGTGCGGGACTGTTCGACGCGCACGTACATAGGCTGTGTTAAACCAGGCTCTGGTTCCATAGCGTCGACGAAGGCGTGATCTGGGGACAGTATCCAATTGAAGATGCAAGTTGCCGAAAGGCACGCGGGGTAGTCGCACTCAAGAGCATAGTTTGGCGAAGGGGAAACCGGGGAAGGAAGGAAACAATAGCCTCGATGTCATCCCGGAAGCCCATTGAAAGTAGCGTATCCGCTTCATCCAGAATCAACTGAGTGCGTGTTGGAAGCAGACCGTGGGGCATCATTGGTGAAAACGTACGAGAGAACAGGCTTTGAATCCCTGCCGGAACTCTGGCTCGTTGGTCAAGAGATCCCTCAGTCGTCCGGGAGTCGCCTCTATCCAATTTCCTTTGCTGGGCCTTGTCGGCGCCGCTGGCAAGGAGCAGGACTTCGAACCCACTCCGGTAGGCTGTGAGCTTCTGTGCATCGCTGGCGGTCCGGACGGCTAATTCTCTTGTGGGCACTAGGATGAGAGAGCCCACGGATCCGTGTCGGTTCACGAAGGTTCAACGTTCAACTCTAGTCGCCTGGTGTGGAGGGAGATGTTGGGGCAGATGGATCGTCTACGGTACCTCAAGATGAGCAATGCATTCGTACCGGACGACCTTGTGCGCTCTCTTGTCACTCCCGCGCCGGACTCGGATAATCCAGATGGGGAACTCGATCACGTCCAGGATCCGACTTTGGGTCGTACGCTTGTACCGTCGCTAGAGGAGTAGCGACCAGCAGGTGGCATGGCTGCGACAATCCCATAAATTTGACGATATCACCTCGAAGGCTCGACGTCTCCCCATACAACCACTCCTGATCCCCGTTCTGGAGACCCAGCTCGCCGCGCTTGCAAAGGCCCGGCGCGGGATTAGCGCGGCGGATGTGCGGCTGCTTCCTTGTTGGGATACTACCTCCCCCTCACACCCCCGCTGCGACTGCACCCTCATGAGGTCCTCGCGGGCGTGTCTTCCTGGGCCTCTGAATGCTTTCATGTTGTGCTACCGACGATCAAACGGTTCCCAAGAAAATTTACAGAGGCATACGAGCAAAGTTTGCAGTTGGGCAAGACGAAAGGTCTGTTTGTCGACGGATTGATGCTCCCCGCCCCCTCTTTTCTAGGAAAAGCGAAGTCCAAGAACCGTTCTGTTTGGGAGGGTGCAAATATACGGACAAAGCTTCTTAAGCCTAAGCGGTGGTATTGAGGGTCTCGTTCTTACTGTACATTACTCCATTGTATATACACGTTCTGGTCACCGAAATATTCATTGATACCACTAGAACGTTTCACATATGTTTCATTTCCATGATAAGCAAACTAAAATGTAGTCTAAAATCATCACAAGCAGTAAAACACAAGAATTCTGTGCTTGAAAATCAACACGCCCCATAGGGCGCATCTCGTACACGATCAGATCGGTCCTCTCGTTACGCGCAGACTTGGATCAATCCCGCTCGGGGGACGCCCGCCTAGTCGTGACCGTACTGCTAACAGGGCGTTCCCTTGTCCACGCCCTTAGCGTGTCCTCGCCGACCATGACGCCCTCTGGATGCGGAGGCTTGAACGACCGCACCTGCTCTTCAAGCTGTTCCTCGAGCACCGGGGTACCACACGCGGCCGAAATGAAGCCCAGGAACGGCGGTGATGGGTTCAGCGGTCGGGAACAAAACTCGGGGTGCGATTGGATGCCCACAAAGAACGGGTGGTCTCTGAGCTCGAGAATCTGCATGCGCTCACCGCATTCGTCTTTGCCGATAAAGGTGAGCCCTGATTCCTCGAGTCGGGTGACTTGGGAGGGATCGACTTCGTAGCGGTGACGGTGTCGCTCCCATGCCTTGTCCGTGTTGCCATAGAGTTGGCGTATTTTCGACCATGTCGATGTGGAAGGGTGGACGCCGTTGGTGGTCGGGCGGCTTTCTTCGGTACCATTTTCAGTGGGAGGATCGGCAGGCGGACTCTCCGCACCGTCGATGTTGGCACAGGGCTGGAAAACCGTCGGGCGTAAACCGAGGCGCATGGTTCCTCCCATGTGCGTACGCGATATCTCAGGCATGAAAATGATGAAGGGATTAGCAGAGTCAGGTTGGAACTCGGCCGACGTTGCGTCTAGCCAAACAAACACCGTGGGATCAGGATATCTGTCGAAAGGTCTGGACTCACCATGTACGCCGAGCACGCTCCTCGCCCACTCTAATACAGCCATTTGAAATCCAAGACAGATGCCGAGGAAGGGTATTTTCTGTTCGCGTGCCCATTTGATGGCGAGGATCATACCCTCGGTTCCACGATGGCCAAAGCCTCCGGGGACGAGAATACCCCTTCGATCAGGAACTTAAGTGTAATGTCTCTCAATTGTAAACAAACATACCCAGCACCGACAACACTACGCCATGCGTCGTGGTACTTTGCTGGCTCCGACAGCTGAGTAGGAGATTCGAGGTCCGAAGACTCAACCCACTGCGTCGTCCGATCAGTAAGTAGCGTTTCAAATACAAACGAAACGTGCTTGAATGATGAGCTCCCGCTTGACACGGAACGCCGAGTGTTCAAGCGCTTTTATGACGGACATGTACGAGTCCTTGAGGTCAGTATATTTCCCAACCAGGACAATCTTGACTTGATCGAAGAGGCGTTCTTGACTGGGCACAAATGAGCGGGGCGGAATCTGCGAGTGACATTAAGACAGACCTTTTGATCATGCTTTTCCACTGATCGCCAAGAGAGAGACCTTTCGATACCATCTCTTGTGGAATATTGAGGGCCGCAAGGTTCAATCGCTTGCGGAGGTATTCAACAATGCCTTGGGACCGGAGTAGCAGAGGAACGTGATATACAGAGGACACGTCGTGGACACCAACGACCTGCTCAGAGGCAACGTGGCAGAACATGGAGATCTTCTCCTTGGTGGCCTTTTCCAATTGCTTGGGTCCCAGTAGTCGGCAGGCAATCTGAAACAGTCACTCTCGCTGAACAAAACGCAAGTCGGGGACAGCTTTTGACTCACTAGATCAGGCAGTAACCCGAGTCCTCGCAGAGCATGTACAGTCGTCTGGGTAGGCTTGGTTTTCTGTTCACCGTGCAAGTCTGGTACAAGGGACACGTGTATAAGCGCAAAATTGTCGTGTCCGACTCGAAACTGGAACTGCCGCATGGCTTCGATAAAGGGGGCTGATTCAATGTCCCCGACAGTGCCTCCGAGCTGCGTGTACTTGGTCAATGGCACTCAAAATAGGCAAATCACCCCGTACCTCTACGATACACAAGTCTGGTTCTTCCCCAGAGTTGTCGACGGGAATTTTCGAGACGCGGTCTATCCAGTCTTGGATGGCGTTCGTCACATGGGGCACGATCTACCGGAGGCGCGTCATCCAACCACACGCGTCGATAGGGGAGCAATCCCACCTGCACTGTTTTTCCAAGATATTCGCCTCTTCTCTGTTGCACGACATCAACTAGGTGAACGTGACAAATTGGACAGAACACACCTCCTTCTCGATCACGTCCCGATAGATCTTGCCCGTAGTGATGTTGTTATCTCTCGATAGCGTCACATCCAGATAGCGTTCATAGTTTCCCAGATCTAAATCTACTTCGCCGCCGTCGTTCAACACGTACACCTCACCTGGTAAGGATACTCAGGAACCGAGGACAACAAGCGAGATCTGTCTTTGTCTCACCGTGTTCTGTGGGTCGCATCGTGCCAGCATCAATGTTCATATAAGGGTCGATCTTAATTGCGGTGACCTTGAGGCCAGCCGTCTTCAACAGGAGACCCGTCGACGAGGCTGCAGTTCCAACATGAACGGAAGAGAAGTGAAACGAAAGACACTGAATCGCACCGATGACGCCCTTTCCGATGCCACTGACGACACCACCCGAGACGAGGATGAACTTGGTCATGTTTTACAGAGGAAAAGGAGAGTTACATGTTGGAAAAAACAAGACTCTTTTTAGCGGGCGAAGATCAATAGTGCTTAGTCAGCTTCCACAAGTACGCTCAGTCCCTCGGGTCTACTGAAACAGTTCCACCTGTGCTGCCATATCACCGCCCAAAACACCGGAAATAAGATTCTGCGCAGCATAAGCAGCCATGTGTTGCCGCGTCTCGAGCGTGGCACTCGCAATGTGTGGAACAATGACACACCTGGCAAGTGGTAGTGTGAGCAACAAGTGAACAATACGCCACCCCAGCTTACTTTGGTTCCTTGACCAGCGGGTGGTCCCCGGGCACATTTGGCTCGCCTTCCACAACGTCAAGCCCCGCGGCCCAAATCCACCCCTCTCCGAGCGCTTTGGCGAGCGCATCAGAATCCACCAACGTGCCTCTGCCAGCATTCACGAGAACGCTGGTCTTCTTCATCTTCCGCAATAATGCCTCATCCACAATGTGGTAGGTTGCCGGCCCACCGGGCGCAAGGACAATCACAACATCGCTCTCACGCGCCAACTCATCAAGGTCCACTCTGGAGACGGCCCTCAGATTGTGCTTCTTTTGCAACGCCGCGTCGCGCTGCACTTTTGTCGGGGAGGATGGATTCGACGAATACAAGCAGTGCGTGATGCCGAATGACACGAGCCTCGCCAGGGTCGCTTGAGCTATGCGACCGAATCCGATGAAACCGACTGTGCGCGTCGGAGAAGGCACCGTCGTGCTCAATTGCGGTCCGCAAAGACCGAATGGAGACCACGAGAAGCTTGGCCACTGTGGGAGTCAGCTCCCAACTAGGTGATTCGGATCCAACTACATACCCTTCCACCCTGTACGAGGGAGTATCCTATTCCAGCGTTTCTGCCCGCCATCAACACCAGCATCACGCACAGATCGGCAACTATGCAAGAGCTCAGAGAATCACAGTGGCATAGGCCGACGTCACTTGCCTGCGTCAGTCAAAACGTCCGGGGTATAACCAAGCCTGAGTCCTCTTTTCGCAACCGCCTGGAGATCAACGTGTTCTGCCAAAGTTGACACGCCAAAGTAAGATACGACACGAAGACGACCCCACCATAACCGACAGACATTGTCGAGACGACTTTCAGAGACGGTCCAGCTACATGCCGTCAGATTCCATACCACTCAGAGGATCGCAAACTGACCCTTGTCCAGCAATTCCGTGTCAACCTAAAGGGGGTCGAGCGAGTGCGACAACGGCTTATTTCACAGGGAACATACTCGGTCTGTGAGCATCACGATGACCCCGCTTGCACCCGGAATGTTGTCTAAAAGCCATTTCCTCTCGCATGCGCGGTCCTCTGGCCAGATAACCAACTAGCATCACGTAGACGTTGTGTCAGACATGATCGGTTCAGCGTGCATGCACACACCTCTAGTTCCTGTCTCCTCGCCATGAGCTCCATGGCATCTGGACCAAGATTGCGGCAGATGACGACCTTGTGACGTGAACTGCTGTAGAATCAGCAGAGTGACGGGGAGTATGGCAAACGAGTGACCCAGATTGTGCCATCGTTTGCTCTGTCTTGAACTTGGTGGCCAACTGGGACTTGGCTTCAGGAAGATCTTGATCAGTGATATTCAGCCCGAACGGAGGTAACCGGTTAGGTTTCTGTCCGGCCTGCAGACAAGAGGAGACAGTAATCCACTTCTTCATGACATGCCCAAAGCACGGATTGGCATGGATGAGCCTGGGTCGCAAAACGGCCACAAGCATGCTGAGTGACAGACTGGTGCTTATCATGCATTTAGGCGCGCATCTGACTGCCCCGAGGGAAATAAATTCAAGATTGGCAACTGGCTCTACAGTCAACTACGCATGAAACCATGCAAACCATTATTCGCCAGTAGCGTTCTCATCCATAACTGCGTCTGCATCGGGTGAATCTTCAGATTGTTCCACTCCAATACTCCCTGCCGGTCTCCAAACACTCCCAATCGTGGGTTTCCAGAGCCTAACGCGTCCGTCGTTTCCAGCCGACGAGAGGACAGTACTAAAGTACGTGTCAGTTATTCAGCGGGGACATTTACTATGCTGATCATACCCTGTTATATTCCATTCTACCCGGCCAACAGCGGATCTGCAACAGGGATCAGCAAGGGAGAGCGAGAACGAACGCGACAAACGGACTTGTGTTGGTCAAAGTCCGCAACGATGGTGCCCGTCCATCTCGGTTCCCCTTCTCCCTCGGTCTCGTCATTTTCCTCGGCTGGTTTCACTCTCCATATCCTCACATGGCCATCCCTTCCTCCAGTCGCGAGGAGGTGATATGACCGCCCGCAAGACGGGGCCCACGCAACAGAAGTAATCGCGTATGGTGTCGGTACTTCCCCGTCACTAGAGGGTGCAGTCCCCGAGGTAGTTTCAGTTGGCTTGGGAATGCTTGGTGTCGGATCGAGTGTCAGCAATGTAGTCGGACGGCGGGAAGGCGATACCTGTATTATCTGGGGAGGGTCAATAACATGCCTAAACGGTGATACGGTCGCCACTGACCCTGATGGTTCCGGTGATCCCGCACCCAGCCGCAAGGATTTCGCCCCAATACCTCTCTTTACACCACGAGACGCACCAGCCGCCATCAGCTTCCCGATTCCCCAGCCCAGGTCTCTGCTGCAACGGGATCTGGGATTGTTGGAGTGCTTGAGCGACGAGAGATGCAGAGGCACCGTCGAGCGTTGCATTTGTTTGCGTGGGCGTGGCGAATGCAACAGAATGGGAGGAAGGCGAAGAGAGTGACGGGAGTGTCGTCACGTCCACTTCCTCGCAGAGTTGCCAAGTAGCCAACGATGATTGTTCCAAGCATTCGTATACACGGAGGTGGTTATCGGACGCGACCGTTGCCTGGACAAGGTCAAGGAAAGGAGAGGGATGAAAAGAAGAGTACATGCCAGCTTCAATCCAAAATGGTGCGGCGCGAATTCCACTGCTCTCACTGTACCACGCGCGTCAAGCAAGACGGCTCTTTCAACCCATCTCGACGAAGATTGGCCGGATCCGTTGGACTGGACGTCTCCGCCGGCCGAAAACGAAGTCTGTTCCCAGATTTTGACGGTGCGGTCGAATGATGCGGATGCAAGGATCGTGCCAAACTCTGGGTGAGCCCAGCTCAGTTTGGAGATGGCAGCATCATGCGCCTACATAAAAAACGGGTTTACGCATTGTACCCGAGAAGAAGAAGTAAACGACGGCACCTTCCATTCGTCCTCGACATTCCACGTCCCCTCGGTTTCGTCCAGCTGCCAAATTTTGATTCTGAGGTCGATTGAAGCGGCTGCGATGGGTCGGGGCGAAATCTTACCGTTGGTCGAGACTGCAGGTGGCTAGATGAAGTCCGTAGTAATCATAACTCAGATCTGTCACCAGGTCGTCGTGCGCGCTCTGTATGAGACCAGTCTGGAGCATAGCAAGAAGTGGTTGAATGAGCTTATGTCATCGATGGCATCCTCGTCGCACTCGCCGTCCCCGCTGGCTCTCCTCGCCGACCCGCCCACACGTTTCGTCGATGGCGCCGCCATGGACTACCTGCTCATCGAGGCCGTCAACGCCCTCCGCGCGTCCTCCGCCGTAGCAGCCGCACGCGCCAAAAGGATCGAGCAGGAGATGGCGGACGCAGGCATCCTCCCACCACCACCACCCCCGCCGGCCACCAAGCCCACGCAATCTCACCACGACAGCGTTGGGAGTACATCATCGCGCGCACAAGCACAGTCCGCAGACGAGGACGAGGACGACGGCGTGCGAACACGTTTGGAAGCCATCGGGTTGCATGTCGGTGCCAGCTTCGTGGAGAGGTGCGCCCTTTGATGCATCGTCCTTGATCCGACCTCACCTCGTCTACTAGATTATGCTGCGACAGACTCCTGTTTGGGGACGCTCTAGACGCGATCAAGTTCATCTGCAAGGAGTTCTGGGTATCTTGTTGGGATAAGCAGGTAGACAACCTCCGCACCAACCATCGCGTCCGTCCTGTCGTTATTTCCTTTCTTTTCTACTGATTGGTGTTGAATAGGGTGTGTTCGTGTTGCAAGACAACACCTTCAAACCCATTGCACGCATATCTTCGTGGCAAGGCCGCTCCGAGGCTCTCAAACGTGCCAAGATAGTATGTGTCCCATCTAACACAATGCCCTTCTCTAATCATCGTCATGTACCCCGCAGTTTGTTGCCCTTCCCGCAGGTCTCATCCGCGGTGCGCTTGCTCGTATTGGGCTACACGGAATTGTGACCACAGAGATAACCTCGCTACCGCATTGTATGCACACGATCCTATTGTCTGTCCCCTGTTTCTCATTTCATTCACCACAGGCACATTCCAGATCAAATTACCCAAGAATGCTTAGTTTAACAAATGCCCTACTGTATCTTCTTCGGTGACATACGTGTGTACATTGCGCTGATTACTTTGACGTGTACAAGCTAGTAATAAGGAAATGTCGATCTGCGATGGATCTCTCAAAATAGTCGCTCCGCGTTTTACGACGGTCACGGTGTTGCTAATGGAAATTGTGAGCAAGGCGAGCCTACAAAACCGACTTAAAACGAACCTTGCTTGAATGGACAGTTTGAAAACCCGTCTTCCAGATGCGAGTACTCGTTCAACCATTGGTCCAACGTGTCAATGAACATGTCGTGCGAGACTTCCGTACGTGATTCCTTGGTATGACGCTGGGTACTTTCCCAAAATATTGTGAAGGATGAAAAGATCAGGTTGCGGATCGGGTCATGCAAGTCTTCTGGCCACTGCTCCTCCAGACAAGACGAAAATTCGTCACTGTTGATGATCCGTTGTACGCCGGTTTCTACCACGATAGCAGCGCACTTCTGGTCAGCTATATTTTCGGCGTCGTCATCAGCCCAGCGAGCATATTTTCTGGGCCAATTTCTCAAATGAGGCAGTCGTCCTGATCCAATGGGCTCAACAAAGCCATTTTCGTCCGCTTTACGTAGCTCCGCGTCGGAAAGTGGCCCAGCGTAAGAGAAAAAGAATAGCAAAAGAACGTAGAGGAACGATTCCACGTCATCAAAATGCGTATGCCTGCAGTTTCGAAGCACATTGTAGGACATATACGGAAATGTTCCCTGTTATTTTGGTTAGATTCATAAGCAGACAGAGAGCAAAGAGCGCACAGTTCTTAACGCCTTCACAGGCCTCGTGTTATCGGGTTCAAGGTTATCGTTTCTCGCAACATACAGACGCTTTCGAGGCTGACTAGGGTCGTCCTGCTTGAGTGGTGTAGGTTGTTCGGCATCCTGCAGAATGGCCATGTCAAGGTCGATCAGATACCCGCGCTCTTCATCGGGTCGCCGCCCAAGGACAATGTTGTTCTCGCTGATATCTCTGTGCAATACACCGATGCTCGTCAGATATTCATGACCTTTCATGTACTCCTTTCAGCAGCAGTCGGGTCATGAAGATAAGGATCTATACCTAATAGCGCGCCACGCAGCCCTCGTACGAAGTCATGCAAACCCCAAAAATATTTCACCGGACGCTTCAACACGGATTCAGAGAGCGTCAGCACACGGTTTTCAAGGGACAAATCCTTGATCTCCCGTTCATCAAAGAATCCCCGAATAGCACCCAGTGTCGTGCACGTCATTCCATGTCTCTTCGCTTGGAAGGTCCTTATCAAAGCTTAGT
>JBBPTV010000994.1:0-12969 GCA_038094275.1 Tubosaeta brunneosetosa | reverse complement strand
TCGCTGCACAGGGTCAATGGCGCTGGCTTTTCTGTGCGCCAAGTCCCGTCAACTCGGAGAGAGCACGCTCAGAATTCACTAGACCTCAACCTCCCCATCGCATTCCTTGCCTCCCTCTCGGTCGTTGTCTTCTTGGACGTGCCCACGCCCCCCGGCACCTACAGAGACAAGTTTAAGCGCATGGGCTGGATGTGAGTGGTGTCGTGGTGTGGTGCAACAGGAGAAACTGACCGTGACAGAGGTAACTTCCTTGTCATCGGGAGCACAGTCGCCTGTGCGATCGCGCTGACCTGGGGCGGCACCACCGCGTCGTGGACTTCGCCCACGGTGCTCGTACCGTTCGTCTTCGGCCTCATTGGTTTTGCAGCCTTTATCGTGTACGAGACGACCATCGCAGCCCATCCTCTTGTACGCAGTTTTACGTCTTGAATGCAGATGTCTCACGTCGCATGCACCATTGGCAGGTCTCGTTGGCATTGATGACGAATGCGACAAGCATCAGCGGGTGAGTAACCATCGTGGCGACGGGCCCCATCTCACCAGTCTCTTAGATACATCCAAACGTTTTGCATCGCCCTCAGCGCGATGGTCATCATATGCACGTCTTTTTGTTCGGTCCACTCGTCCGCTAATGTGTCCGCCGCAGACTTCTTCCCGGTCTACTTTCAGGCTTGTAAAGCCGCCTCGCCGTCCCAGTCTGGCATCTACATTCTCAGCCAATGCACGTTCGCACCATCAGCTATTCTCGCGGGTCTGTTGGTGAGGGCAACTGGCCGATACCGGCCGCAGATATGGGCCGCATGGGTGGTCGTCCTCGTCATCATGGCGTTACTGAGCGCTAGCGTGAGTGTGAACATGGATAGGGGGGTGTCGATGGGCTACTTAGCCCTGCTCGGCGTCGGTATAGGGTACGCCCCGTTCGTTTGGCCACCCCTCTGAACTGATGGCGCCATCGCGCTAGGACGCTGTACGCCACACTCGTGTATCCCATCCAAGCGCCGCTGTCGGTCACCCAAAACGCACCAGCGCTCGCGTGGATGTGGTTTCTCCGCTCATTCGCCGGCGTAAGCGTCTCTCCTGTACACTGCTTGCATGCTCACCTGCTTAGGTTTGGGGTATCACCATCGGGAGCACGGTCCTGCAAAACGAACTCGTCAAGGCGCTCCCCGCGTCGTTCGCCCGCTCGATCCCACAGGGTGCCCCCGGGCTGTATGCGCTCATACCAGAGCTCGACACACTCCCGCCGCACACGGCAGCGGAGGTGCGTGTCGCGTTCGCGCACAGTTTAGGCGTGCTGTGGCAGGTCCTGGCAGCGATCTGTGCTGTCGGCGGAATCGCGTCGCTGTTCATGCGCGGCCTCCCACTTAGCCACGCACTCGATCCGACTTGGACGATCAACGGCCAAACGGACGCAGACTCGGACAAGGAAAAGGGAGAGACGAGGTAGACCGGGGTCGGCAGCCCCGACTGTATCCTAACTTGAAATCCTATTGTACACTGTTGTTCTTGTGCGCGATTGGTGGGCAGTCCTATTTATTTGCCTTTCTGTCCACGGTCTGCCCACGTGAGGTATCGTGTCGGTAGCCACTCGGGTTGTGTCCACACTGTGCCCGCCAACTCAGCTGTGATCATTTGGGCGACGACTTCGGCGCTAGAGAAAAGGATATCGTCTCGTCCACGGGAAAACATCGGGGAACGGGGGCATACCATGCGAACGCGCGCGGCACGCCGTGCCCAGAGTACCCAGCCGCGATGTACTGTCCTACATACTGCACAGCATCGTCCCGTAGAATCGGCAATTTATCGACAGGCCCGACCTGGACGTAAGTGGCATCATGCGTCAGTCAGGCGGACAAACAGACGTACGAATGGGTCCGCAATCTGTGTGTAGCCCGTGATACCCGTCTAAAAAAGACGCTGAACGACGGTCCAGCCACGTGCATACATACGCACCCATTCCATCTCGGGCTCTCGTCCGGGCTCAAACTTGCCTGGAAACACCGCGGGCAAGAATGCGCGAAGCGTCGCCCCGACCTCAGGGTGACAAGTGGCATCGTCATCGACGTAGACTTCGGAATCGGCAGCGGCCTCGCGTCCGCCACCCAGGATGACCAGCGGTCTCTCGTCGATCGCCTTTACAGGGCGCGGGAACCAGTATTCGAGATGCTGCGCAAGACGACCGTCAGGATAGGGCGTCATGGGGGTCATGTAACTACCTCGTTGCCAGTCCAGCTACAGTGCTTGATCTCGTCAGATCCGACTGATGCGCGCGCGGCGATGACTTGTCCACGAACGGGCACGATGCCTTCTCGACCCGCTAGACACGGGAGGAGATGGGACGCGTAGGCGTTGGTGGCGTGCACGACACGCGTGCAGGTGATTGCACCTCTGGGAGTTGATAGCTTGTATGCACGAGCACCGTTCGTCCCCGATACGTTCGCAGGCTCCACCACCGTGACGGGGGTATGGGTGTGCAGGGAGAGGTCGATGCGCGTCTTGGCGTGCTCGAAGAGCTTGGTGACGAGCTTGAGTGGCCAGAGATTGTACCCCGGGCTCTGGACCGCTGGAGAGCAACATACATCTGAGGAGCGTGACGGGCAGTGGGCGAGGGAGTAGGTACGAGCACTCACGGCCTCGACTTCGTCCCGAGTCAGATCAACGACGCCGTCTAGCGACCATCCTGCGTGCACCGCCGCCTCACGATCACGCCGCGCCCCCTCGACTTGTCGATCTGTCGTCAACAGATCGATGTGGCCGCCATCCACGAGATCGACATCGTCCGTCCACCCGTGGTCCCGAATAATGCGCAAGAAAGCGGATGTGTTGTGCGCCTCCAACGCGTACGATCGCTTGGCTTCGTCGGGGCCGTACTTGTTCATGCGGGAGCTGAAACCAAAAAGCGCGGCGGGCGTGAGGTGACCACCGTTTCGACCTGGCCACAGCACAGACGGTGTGAACGGCAGAGGGAGGAACTATGGGCGAGCTCACCGGTTGCCCCAGCGCCTAAGGAAGAAGATGAGTAGCACGACGTGAGCTGACTTGAGCTGAGAGCTCCGACATACAAAAGTCTCTTGCTTCGAGAATGACGACCTTGAGTGGCGACTGGAGCTGCGCCTCGGAGAGATGATAGGCGACGCCAACGCCCGTGAATCCCGAACCGATGATACACACGTCTGCCTCAGTCGTCAGCGGCCCCGTGCTGCCTTCACGCGCCAGGTAGTTGACATCTGGTGAGGAGTCTGTCCAGAAGGAGCGCGTCGGGTTCTGAGATGGTAAATTTGCTGGCTTGCCGTGTTCGATACGCTGGATGGACTGGATGACTTGTGTCGCCATCACTAGTACTAGCAGAAAGAAGCGCCTTGTTTGGACCTGATCTGTTGTCCACGACTGCTACTACGTCCTCATCTTCACGTCTTCAGCAAACCGTCCGGGAGGGTAAACTCGAGATCAACCTCGCCATCTAGCCCCCGCTGGGCACCTTGCCCAAACCAAATCTCTTCGTGTCCCTCCAACAATCTGGCCGTCGTCCTTCCAATCTGAAGCTTGTAGGTACCACCTACCAATAGCACGGAATATTCGCCCTTGAAGACACCCGAACCTTGTCGGTTGGATGCGCCTTTGCCAGTAATAGACAGCTCGTACATCTCAGAACCATCAGTTTCGGAAAGACGCATTTGTGGCATGAACTCGGCCGAGATATGCGTTCCATCACCCTCTACTACGAGCTCGTATGGCAACTGCGAACCCGGAACGAACACCAGCTCTTGAGATACAAGGCGATTGTTGAGCTCGGTCAGCAAATCTAACGCAATTTCAGAAATGAATCCGATGAGTGATGACAGAAACCTGCGCACTCTGATTTGCAGATGTGTCGGTCATGATAACGCCTCAAAAAAACTTGAGATGAAGCAGTCGAGAACGCGTCCAAGAGCCTGGGACGATTTAGAGAAGGTTTGGCACGAGAATATTCTGACCTTTATGGATGCCTTCGAGGAGCAGTGGGAGAAGACATGGATGGGTTTATATGTGCCATCCCTTTGTCATAGGGCAAGGGGTAACCTGGCATACTTATTCCGAACAACGTGTCGCGCTTCCAGACAGTAGATTGTCCGCATGCGTGCCAAAGCGCATGCCTTATCTCGGGTTTTGTGAATTTGGGGTGTCCAACCCATGGCCTCTCATTAGTTTTATCCCCAGATTTGGCAATGATTTTCCACGTATGTGGGTGCAACTCGAAGTTCGAAACATGAGTTGTAACTTGTTGCTCAAGCACTTCAACTTGGGTTGACAGTGTCTAATTGGTCCACGATGTTCGTGCTTAAGGGTGGTTTTCAATCGTGCCGATGTCAGCCGGTGACCGCATGCAATACTGGTGATGCCTCTCGTCTTGCTGGGCTAAATTGCCGCACACCGATCAGTTTTTCGTGAGTTTGACCCACGGTGTACGTCACTTCTGCGTTCTTGATGGTACTTTATATTGAAGTTAGGACCAGAAATTAGTTGATTTGATATCGCTTACTGCCATCGTTTCCCAAGTAAGTTACAGGTGGTGGCCAAGTTAACCTCGTATGTGGTGGCATTCGTTCCGGCGCTGGGACTACTGATAATAAAGTTTTCACAAAGGCTGCAGTGTTCCCGAGCCCGTCATGGACCTCGGGGCCGGTGGAGCGCTTTGTTTGAATAATATAAATCAGAACTACCTGCCTGGGTACATGCAATCCTGGTCGGACCTATTCCGCAATACATCGCCGTGACGGCTTCACATCGGGAACGTCTCAATTGCGGTACCGCTGAGGTGCCTATTCAAATGCGACCTCCTATTTGACTCTATTGTAGTCTCGGCAACCTAGGGGGCTCGGATCTGAGGCATATAATTATGGTGGCTCCTCTGAACACTGATACAAATTTTTTCATATTGAAATGATCAAGACTAGTTCAGTTCCAATATGTTCCACGAAAGTGGGGCTGCCTCTGGGCAGTATAAGGTGGAAAGCGTTATTCCTTTCCACTCGAAATGTTTTCTCTCACACTTCTCGCGTTTCTCTTGCCCCTATCTAATGCGTTGTTGGTCTCCAAGAACCTGGGCATACGTACAAAGCTGCCTGTACGCCAGCTGGGACCTCAAACAGACCTTCATGTCGCAAACAAATATATCGCACCAGACGGATACAACCGATCGTAAGTCGCAGCCGCCCTTATTAACGTTCTCTCTGACGTTTGCAGTGCGACTTTAGCCAACGGTGTATTTCCAGGCCCACTGATCCGGGCCAACAAGGCGCGTTTCGTGGTTGTGCCTTAACCGGCATGCTGAGGTCTTGTCAGGGCGACCAGTTTCTTATCAATGTTTATGATGAATTGACAGATTCTAGCATGCCTCTGGAAACTAGTATTGTAAGTACCTAACCACTATTTGTGTGGTCCACGCCTCAGGTATCTCCCAAAAGCATTGGCATGGCATCTTTCAGAACAGGTCTAACTGGGCTGACGGTACCTCATGGATAACGCAATGCCCGATTCGCCAAAACGATCAATTTCTTTACAAGTTCTCTGCCAACGACCAGACTGGGACGTATTGGTACCACTCACATTTTTCAAATCAGTACTGCGACGGTCTCCGAGGACCATTGGTTATCTATGATCCTCAAGACCCTTTAGCACACTTGTACGACGTGGATGATGGTAAGCCTTTATCAATTGCCTATTTGCACTCTATCTCGATGCTTTATTAGAAACTACGGTGATTACCCTCTCGGATTGGTAAGTACACTTCCAATGAAGCGGAAATTTTCTGATAGGAGTTAGGTATCATCCGAATTCTATCCTACTAGGTGCAATTCACGCTGCTGTGTTTGCAAATTCTACCTTGATCAACGGCCTCGGTCGCTATCCTGGCGGCCCACAAACACCGCTTGCAGTCGTCAAGGTCACACAAGGATTGCGATACCGACTCCGTCTGATTGGGATGTCTTGCGACCCTTCATACAATTTCTCGATTGATGGCCACCGAATGACTATCATCGAGGCGGATGGGAGTGAAGTCAACCCCGTTGAAGTCGACTCATTGCCTGTTCTTGCTGGTCAACGCTACTCAGTCGTCATTACAGCGAATCAGACCATTGGTAACTATTGGATCCGTGCTTTGAGCAACGAACCCAACGCATCGTTTACTGGTGGTCAAAATTCGGCTATCCTGCGATATGCCGGTGCACCTAACCAGGATCCCGCTTCGCCACCCGGCCCGTATATACTCTCGTTCGACGAGGGCGACCTTTGCCCACTTATCGATCCTGCCGCTCCTGGGGTACCTGGGCTCGGAAACGCAGACGTCAACCTCGTCCTTCAGCCTGGCCTCTCAAATGGGTCTTTCACGGTCAACAATGTCTCTTTTGTCTTCCCCACTGTCCCGGTGCTTCTCCAGGTCCTTAGTGGAGCGTTGGCCCCTTCGCAACTGATGCCAAACGTGTATGCACTTCCGCCAAATAAAGCCATCGAAATTAGCATCCCTAACAATGGTGGAGCTCCGGGTGGACCCGTACGTCGCGGTCCGTACGAGTTTATTTGGTACTGACATTGTATCTATTTTAGCATCCATTGCATTTGCATGGCGTATGCAGTGTCCTTCGTTTTATCTCATTCTATAACTCAACGTTTCTCTTAGCACGCGTTTAGCGTCGTGCGAGTGGCCGGTTCTGAGACCACGAATTATGTGAATCCGGTCCGGCGCGACGTCGTGTCTCTCGGTTCTGATCCGACAGACAACGTGACCATCCGTTTCTACACAGACAACTCTGGACCGTGGTTCCTTCACTGGTGAGCGACTGTTCATTGAACGCATCTCTCGGATCGTGGCCTCACGCGCATGTCTAGCCATATCGATTGGCATCTGACACAGTACGTCCTTTCTACGAACCGTCGGTACCTACACTCACGTGTCCGCGTGTAGCGGGTTTGCGGTTGTAATGGCAGAGGATACACCGGGGATGCAGGCAGTCGAGTCCCAGGTGGCACCGAGTACGTCATATTGCACGGATGCTTGCAGAGACTGATCGTTTCTCGTACAGAGCAATGGTATGAACTGTGTTCTTAAGACTAGGTACCCTCGTGTTAGACCGGCAGCTAGGGAGTAGAGTCGATCGCGCATCTGACTCTCGGATTTGCTTCTTGGGATGAGCAGCGGCCCGCGAAGAGAAGTTTGGTTTATTGTGTTCGGTAGCCATAGTACGAAAACATTATTTACAGTTTCGCAGTGCACATCTGAAGCTCGTCCGAGTCATGGATCCACATCAGGAATGCTATTGGTACCGCACTGATCTATCGCATGGCCACTGCCTACCTGCAGTTTTTGGATAGGTCCCATCAACCAGAACCACGCTGTTCGGAAAGTCGGAATATGTCACAAGCACCTTTCGCCTACTAGTGACAGAATACTTGTTCTTGTTCCGTCGATTCGCCGTCCCCTCTGCGAATGTCTCAGCGTCCCTCCTTCATAGGAAGCAGGGTGTACGTACTTGTGAGCAACCTTATTAACTTGCTGATTTACTGTAAAGGAGAATGTTTGAGCATGGCAATCCAGCATGAATGCAGGGACGATGAGTGGGATTCAAGCGGCATCATAGTTGGAGAGGAAGAATGTACACTGGTTCATCAACAATTCCTGCCGGTTTGGGGCTTCGTCGGCCGAGCCCGAGGCCAGTAAAACAAGAGACACATTAGGCACGCCACAGACATCACTTGCAAGATGTTAAGGCCCTTGAAGGTGTTAGAAGGGAGAGGTGCACCAAGCACTTTCACCTACCACGAGGTCTGACGCTGAGAGTAGGTTGAGCTATAGATCATGAAATGACTTAAGCACAGCTGGCATTGATCTTTTCAAAAGATCACGGGTGGACTGTCGGAAAAATAAAATGGCCATAGTAACGCTGCTGGATTATGATGGGATTACGACACAATTTAATGGCATTACAAGTGATTTTGATGACATTATGAGTGGATTTTGACAATTTTTTGTGGGAATTTACTTCTAAATCCAGAATTTTTTGCATTGCAAGCCATTGTAATGTGGGGCAATTTTATAATTATGCATTGTAATTAATTATCATTGGGTCTCAGGTTTTTCTGACATGGTGTGGCTGAGGCGCTCGGGCTTTTCTGCTAATGGGTTAGCTTGCAACAATCTGAGTACTTGAAGGAAAGAAACTTGGTCAAGGAGGCGAACAACAGAAAGCGCATGCCAGTGCGTGGGCGAGGAGAGCTGTGGGGTATGTTGCTCTTCGCAGGCTGTTAAATACCCAGTCTGACTCAGGATAGTGCGAATGAAAACTATAGATCAATGTACCATTCGTGGCTTTTAAACTGCTGTCAGATGGCCTGCTGAGGTGTGGTTGAGGCCTGCATCATTGGTTTGCATTGTCATGTTTCAAATAAATTTGATAATAATGAACATTTACACAAAAAATAGAAATGTCAAAACATACAACATCAATGCTTCCAACAAGATATCCAAGACTCCCCAAACAAAGAAAAGTCAACATTGGCCTGGCATTTGCCTTCAGGAGAGATAATCATGGAATTATATGGAAACCAATTGAAATGCCTATTCCAAGGGGTAGCCCAGCCAAAGACATCACCATTTGAAGACTGGATCCAACCATCATGCATTGCTAAATGATGAAGGGAAGTAAATCCTTGTGTTTTCCCTGCACTAACAGATTGATCATTAGGATTGTTGCTAGAGATTGCATTCCAAATCCTAATGGTGCGATCCAAAGAGCTAGAGACAATATGCTTTCCATCTGGAGAATAGGCAACAGAGTTAACATGGCCTGTGTGTCCCTGAAATGGGCCCACTACAATGTCACCAGTGGTTGCATCCCAAACCCTAATGGTCTTATCCCTTGAACCAGAGACAATATGCTTTCCATCAGGGGAATAGGCAATAGAGGAGACAGAGCTTGTGTGCCCCTGAAATGGACCTGTCACAGTGTCACCAGTGGTTGCATTCCAAACCCTGATGGTCTTGTCCAAAGAGCCAGAGACAATGTATTTGCCATCAGGAGAATAGGCAATAGAGAAAACAGAGTCATTGTGTCCCTGAAATGGACCTGCCACAGTGTTACCAGTGGTTGCATCCCAAACCCTAATAGTCCTATCTCTTGAGCCAGAAACAATATGCTTGCCATCAGGGGAATAGGCAACAGAGTTAACATGGCCTGTGTGTCCCTGAAATGGACCTGCTATGGTGTCACCAGTGATTGCATCCCAAACTCTGATGGTCTTGTCCCAAGAACTTGAGACAATGTGCTTGCCATTAGGGGAATATGCAACAGAATAGACAGAGTCAGTGTGGCCTTGAAATGGACCTGCTATAGTATCACCAGTAATTGCATCCCAAACCCTGATAGTGTAGTCCAAAGACCCAGAGACAATGTGCTTGCCATTAGGGGAGTAGGTAACAGAGTTAACATGGCCTGTGTGCCCCTGAATTGGACCTGCCACAGTGTCACCAGTGGTTGCATCCCAAATCTTTATGGTCTTGTCCCAAGAGCCAGAGACAATGTACTTGCCATCAGGAGAATAGGCAACAGAACAGACAGAGTTTGTATGCCCTTGAAATGTACCTGCCATAGTATCACTGGTGGTTGCATCCCAAACCTTCATGGTCTTGTCCCAAGAGCCAGAGACAACATGCTTGCCATCAGGGGAATAAGCAACAGAGTTGACATGGCCTGTATGTCCCTGAAATGGACCTGCCACAGTATCACCAGTAGATGTATCCCAAATTCTGATGATGTTGTCCAAAGAGCCAGATACAATATACTTGCCATCAGGGGAATAGACAACAGAGTAGACAGAGTCAGTGTGCCCCTGAAATAGACCTGCTATACTGTCACCAGTTGTTATATCCCATACCCTAATGGACATGTTCTCAGAGCCAGAGACAATGTGCTTGCCATCAGGGGAATAGGCAACAGAGAAAACATGGCCTGATTGCCCCTGAAATGGACCTGCCACAGTATCACCAGTGGTTCCATCCCAAACCCTTATGGTGTCATCCCAGGAGCCAGAGACAATATGTTTGTTATCAGGAGAATAGGCAACAGAATAGACATAGTCTGCATGCTGTCATATGCCGTCCAACTCCTGTCAACTCCGGTCTAACTCCAGACCATCTCCGGTGCGATCTCCTCAGATACGCATCACCTGACTTCCGGACCATGTGACATCACCTCATTTAGATTAGATTAGCTTATGTAACAAAACTGCGCACCACTCTGGTCATTTGTATACCCGGTGCACAGCTCCGGCTTCGCTTATCTATTCATCCATCTTACTCAGTACCTTAGTCATTCAACGTTCCGTCTTAATCATCCGTAGTCAATTCCTATGCAACTCCGTAGTATAAATATTCTGTAGTGTACTATGTTGTACTTTAGTCAGAATGTCACCTAGAACACCTCCGAACTCCTGATCTCCGCAACTCTGACCCCCTGACCCCTAATCAGGAGCAAGGAGGACCGGTTCTGACAGTATATTCTGACTCCCTCTTGTGTTTAGGTTTGACATGTCTCATCGCCCAAGTCTGACATCTGGACATTCCACATTGGGTCCATCCCAACGCGAAGTCCTCTTATCCGCGTTTGGTAGTCATCGCACTGCTCCAGGCAACTCCTATGCCATTCTCTCCGCACATCCTATGTCCTCGGCCTCTGCGCATCTTGTGCACCCAAGGAGTTCAACTCCTGCATCTCCGAGCTCATCTCCTGTAACTCCGAAGCCTAGCAGTCACTCCAGACAAAGTCCTTCGACTCCATCGCATGTCCCTTCCAGTTCCTATGTTAGTGTGCATTCTAGTTCCTTGAACTGTACTCTGCTTGGTCTCGAACCCCTCGCACAATTGGCAAAAGCCATCCGCTCCATGACCTCCAAACTCCTCGACAACTCCGATAACTCCACTCCCAAAGTCCGCGCTCCAGAGCCTTTCGATGGACTTGATCCATCCAAGCTTAGGACTTTTGTAACGCAATGTGAACTCCAGTTCCAAGCCCGTCCACGATCCTTTCGTACAGATCGTGCTAAGGTCACATTCGCTCAGTCCTATCTTTCCGGCACCACATTGGAGCACTTTGAACTGGACATCCTCGGAGTTCTAACTCTGGAGTTTCGTCCATCATGGATGACTAATTGGCAGTCATTCCTTTTTGAACTCCAGTCTATGTTTGGCCCACATGATCCTGTCGCAAATGCTGAAGCAGTCCTAGAGACTCTTCGTATGTCAGATACCAAGAACATCGCTCCATACATTGTCAAATGGAATCAGGCTGCATCTCAAGTCCGACATTGGGGCTCCGGCGCACTCCGACGGAGTTTCTACAACGGACTTCCAGATCGCATCAAGGACGAGATCTCTCGTCTTGGGAAACCCCAGAATCTCCATGAACTCCACTCCATGGCCCAAGACATCAATCGTCATTATTGGGAACGTCAGGATGAACTCCTCGACTCCCCTCCCATCTCCTTGACTCCTCCTCAATCTCCGTCCTTCTCCGCACCATCTCCGGACGATTCCTTACAATCTCCTGCGAACTCCACCCTGGAGTTGTATGATGACCTATCTGACGAACTCCCTGAAGCATCTCCTGACACCCCCGACACTCCTTCTCCTCCTGTCCTAGGTCCTGATGGTCGACTCCATCCTGATGAACGTCTCCGCCGCATCTGTCTTGAGCTATGCATGTTCTGTGATTCTGCAGGACATTCTGTCAACTCCTGTCCTCGCCCTGACTCCCATGCTTCTCATATGATGTTCCACTCGACCAACTCCTCATTGTCATTGTCTTCCACCAACTCCGCCAACTCCTCTACTCACTCCACAATCTGCTCCACAAACTCCATGAACTCCGCCAACTCCACCACTAACTCCGACGATTCCTCCTCCTCTGATAATGACAAATCCTCGGACTCCTCATAGACACTCTTGTTCCTTCGTGTAGATCACTTTTTATTGGACTATATACTTGTACTTTACTTGTCCTTGTTCACTTCGACCCCTTGGACTTTTCCACTCCTTCCTTGGACAACTCCACCAACTCCGACAGCAACTCCTCCTCCTCCTCTCCCACCTCATCCATCTCCTCTGATTCCTTGTCCTCCTCCTCCTCCGACTTGTACACCCCCTCCTTGGTGTCCTTTCGAACTCCGCTCTGACTCCGTTTTGTCCTTAGGCCTTCAAGGGTTCAGGCCTAAGGGGGGGATAGTGCTGTCATCTGTCCAACTCCTGTAACTCCGCTCATTGTTGTCACCAACTCCGATGTGATCTCTGGCTAGTCGCATTGTCTGACATCTGGACCACCTCTGTCCATCCTCTGTCCCTTCTATTGTCTTTTTCTAGTCCTTTGTATTTGCACATCTAGGTTGCTGTGCATACTGAATGTCGTTCCTTCTGATCGAGTCCAACTCCGCTCTCTCCGATGCATCTCCGATGCAACTCCTGTCTGGACTCCTCAACCTCCTTCCCTCTGTACTATTATCGTTCTTGGGTCCCAACTCTGTACCCTGTAGGTTCTCAGACGCAACTCCTGCAACTCCTATCGAACTCCTACAACTCCGGTGGACTCCTTGAACTCCTCTGTTTCCTCCTTTTCCGTCCTATGCCTTCCTCTCTCTCCTATGCTCTCCTGTTCCTCTCTGTACTATCAGTTTCCTCTGCTACCATCCCATCTCCTCCAACTCCGATCCTCCTCCTCCTAACTCCGCTTTTTGGACCATCTCCAGTCTATGCATTCGCAACTCCGATGCATTTTTGCATACCTCGTTGGATTCTCCGCAGCCACTTTGGATACCCATTATCTCCCCCACTATATCGTCCGTTGACGAGTCGGGTAGTGAGTAACAACTTTCTTCCAAGTCTCTGTTTCTGGAATGCCAACACCTCTGGGCCTACTCTGTCCCTTCCGGTGCAACTCCGCTTCT